>DF238068.1:0-13364 GCA_000708835.1 Klebsormidium nitens | reverse complement strand
CTACGACTCTAACTACTGGTGGTCTTCATCGTCGCCGTCGACGCCTGAACGCCACCCAAATATCTTCTCGGTCGCCGGCCGCCGCGCGAAACGCCTTCCGCGCGCGCGCGGGCTCGCGTACAGCAGGGGATGACGAAGTGGCACTGTCCGCGAGGGGGTGACTCTTGGCTAGCATGCACACTAGCATGCACACCTGGCAAGCTTCGATCTTCATAGGCTTCAGAATCGAAGTGGTGAGCTGTTCATAATCTAGAAGTGAGGCGATTCCACAACCGTCCGATCGGAAGGTCGGCTAGTATCGACCACCTCGAACCGTCCGAAGTGTCAACGTTACGGCCATCAAGAACCGAGGCTACTACTCCGATAACTCTCGTGCGACCTAAGATAGGCACCCGGGGGACGGGTGGGGTTGGTATGGTGGTTAGGGTGGGTTGGGGTGCGGAGCGGGTGATTATTCCGGTTAGGTATTTAGTTTGAAGTGCCCGGGTAGCTTGTGTCACACGCCCGTTTAATACGGATCACACGAGAGGTGCCGGTATGAGGCTACGTACCGTAACAATTGTCCGGTTGGGCAGATTTTTGCCCAAGAATTGATTTCGTATCTCAGGGATTTTGGGCAGCTTCATTTTTGAATTCATTTTGTTTTTTTTACGGGGCAAAATGATCTACAGAACCTTAATTGGAATTTATTTTCAATTCAGATTTTTGGGCAAGTCTAAGAATATTTAATTGTTGCCCAACCGGACAATTGGTCCGGTAGTACGGAGTCCGGACACTGTTCTGCTGATTCAGACCCTGAAACTAACAGTTCTAACCTCGCCGTTGTTCCCAACTGGTCTAGCTTTTCCGAATCCTGAGGCTAGTGGGAGGACGGGCTCATACTAATCCCTAGCCAATTTTTTCTTCTGCTGGTGGCAACCTCGATAGAGAAGTGTAGGTTCGCTTTTCTTGTTATTCAGCAAGAGGTTGAGGATCTCGCTTTTTGTGTTCGACCTCTCGTGCAAGGATTTTGTTCCGAAAGGGGTCTCTTCTTGTGTCAAGTACGCGCTGCCACAATGGGAAAGCAGCGTGGGGAGCGGTCAAAGAGCCGGCCGTCGAGCAGCAGGTAAGAACTGTCCATGCTGATTGGCTGGATGTGAATGCTGCAAAGAGATGGCAATCCTGCTCTCCCTGCAGTAACCGATTGATGAGAGTGTGAGCTCGTTTGGTGGTAGATGACTTTCGTAAAACAAGTCCAGGTGCTTGGCATCTGTGGTGTATCATGGTCTCAAACCAGATGATGTGCATGCAACCTGCCCCGTTGTCACAAGTTTTTCCGGTCACTGCCACAAAGAGTTGGCTTGGGGGCGATTCCTCCATCATTGATCAGAAAGATTCAATCAAAGGCGTCACAGCAACTTTTCCACCACCACCACCATCGGATCTGAGCGACATTGTTTGAAGAGCAACATTTCCTTACGACGTGGCGCATTCCGAGCAGCTTCAGATGCTGTTTGATCAATTTCGGCAAACAGGAACCTGGCAAATCATTGTTACGTCTTCAGCCTGAATTTACCGCTTTCAGGGCTGCCATTGAGCTCTATCCCGTCTTCGCATTCTTGCACCTGCATAAAGCTGAATGAGGTCTTGAGTTGATGAATGCTGATCAGCACCTTGGTTCATACAGCCTTGCTGCGTCACTTGTCTCCGGTGGCAATGCACCACCTGCTGGGTTCGGCTTCGGGGGCTTTGTCGGCAGCGCTCGGGTCGCGGAGGCCACAAAAGGAGCTGATGAGGAGATCTCAGCGGTGAGCTTTAGGCAGATGAATTTCTCGTTCCGCTTTTGAATTGAAAGGATGCGGGAAACATTTGCATCAGGATGAGGAGATTTCAAAGTCAGTATCAAACACATCAACCTCTCGATCTGCTTTCTAAGAAGGGATGAAGTAACATCCGCATGAGGGCGGTCATGATCAAGGGTGTGTACGACATATGTGCTTGCTTGCACTGCTTAGTCGAGCGCTGTGTTCACTTGTAAGCTTTGCGAGCTCGTTCCGTACCATTGATTCAAAGCTTCAATGGCAGGGCCTCTCAGAAGATCTGAAAATGTCGAGAGAATGCAAAAAATCAGTCTTTCAGTACGGGGAATGAGTTGCTGTGTCCCGCTGTGCCTCTGATTCTACAAGGATGTTGTTAAACCAAGGATACAGTGAACTCGTGGAGGAGGCTTCAGTCTGTGTTCACTGGCCTGCGGCGAAGAAAAGGGGTACCGAAGGGGCTGCACCTTACCTGATCTTGTTCATTATCAACATTGGCAATCTAGTATTAGGTTAAAGCGCTCATCCCCACCTCCATACTTGAAGGGGCTCTCACCTTGTCTGACACCACACCTTCTTGCACATCCATTTCCATCTCTTCACGTTCAATGATGTTGAGACTTAAGCAAGCCTATCCAATTCACCTCTTGGCTGTTTTTGAGCCGCCACTGCATCCTTCCTTCACAGGACATTGATGGAGAAATCGCATCTCACTTGCGGCGCCTCTCCAAGCGCGACTCCACAACCAAGCTAAAAGCTCTCGCGGCCCTGGGGCCAATGTTTCACGAGCGGCCCCCCAGCGAGCTGGTGGCAGTGCTCCCGTCCTGGGTGTTCATCTACCGGCGCTTGGCGGCTGACTCGAGCCGCCAGGTGCGAGAGCAGGCGCACCTCGCGATGAAGGAGCTGGCCTCCAGGGTCGGGTGAGCATTCCTACAAGTGTTGTGTTCCTTTTTTGGAGTGAGCATCTTATCAGTAGTACTTTTCTTTTCTTTTCTTTTTGTGAGAGTGAGCATCTTTTTAGTTGCGTTTGTATCTTTCGGATTCTCGTAAATTCTCTTGGCCACAAACCAGGCTTCGTTCAAAACATTGGCGAGTTGAATCGTACTCCGCTTGCGGAGCCTCGCCCTCCAGCTGCGCGTCCTTGTGCGCCCTTGGTGCATGTCAAGTTCGATCCAAATTTAAGCTTCCAACTTCAAAGTCTCACAGATCACATACATTCCACTCTCACCCTGCCGACGCAGCGTAGCCCCTCACCTGCGTGTGCTCATGGGCCCCTGCTGGGTGTGCCAGTTGAGACCACCGCGACCAAACTACTCTGCTTAGAAATACCAAAATGTACGTGAATTCAAACTACTCTGCTTAGACCTACCAAAGTGTAAGTGAATCTTTCCACACATCCCGCAGGCGAAGCCTCGCCCCCCACCTGCGGGTGTTGATGGGCCCCTGGTGGGTATCCCAGTTCGACCCGAGTCGCGAAGTTGCGGAAGCTGCGCGCGCCTCCTTCCTGGCCGCGTTTCCCGCCCAAAAGAAGCAGGTCGAGGCGCTTGCCTTCTGCCAGGGGGAGATGTTCGAGTACCTGGACGAGACCCTTGGGGTGACCCCCCAAACCGTGGACAAGAGCGTCGCGCCCGAGGAGGCCGCTGACTGGGTGGAGCGCCAGCTGTCGGCGGGTCTGCTGGCGATGGCAACACTGTTGCAGGTCTTGGGGGGGCAGGCGGGCGGCGGGGGTGATGTCAGGGAGGAAACAACCAGGGGGGGAAAGGAAGAAGCGAACGGGAAGCAACAAACAACCTCCGAGGAGGAGGCCCATGAGAACGAGAGTGGGCAGAAAGACGCAGACGCGAGCAAAGGTGGGGGCATAGATCCGGGCGAGGGCTCGAGTGGGGCCGCGAAAGTGGTGGAACTGGCGGGAGGGGTCGCGGCGCGGCACCGGTTCTTCGCCCCCTGTTTGAAGCACGCGAGCCCCGTGGTGCGCGGGGCCGCGTACCAGACGCTCCGCGCGCTGTGCGAGAGCGCGCGCGCGCAGATTCGGGAGAACCTCTCGGCCGTCGCCCCCCTGATTCTGGGGAGCCTGACGGAGCGCGAGCCGGCGGTGCACCGCGCAATGTGGGACATGCTGCTCAGCTTCGTGCGTTTCTTCTCGGGGGGTTGGGAGTTTGTCAACGTGCGCAAGGCGGTGCTTCCGGGACTGTGGGGTTTACTCCGGCACGCGTGCTACGGTTCCGCAGAAGTTTCTTACCCCTGCCTGTTGGTGTTAGTCTCACTGCTTCCCCATGGTGTGGTGGGAACTGGCCCCGAGTTCTGGGGGGAGCTTTTTGGGGCGCTCTGGGGGGGGCGCGAGGCGTGCGTCGCGGAAGTGGAGTGGCAGGCCCTGCTGCGCGCTTGGCGGGAGTGTCTCGTTTACGTTTTAACAAACGCCGAAAAGTATGCGGAACCCGGAAGAGAGGGAACGCTTGCTTTCCGGCACGAGATTGTGAGAACGGTGCTGTTGGACACGGCTTGGGACGAGTACATGCAGTCCGGGGGGGGTAGTAGAGCAGGCGCCGCGACCCCCACGAAAAGCGCGGAAGTGAGCAGAGACCAAGATGCGGACCGGGTGTCGTCTCACGCACGGGCAGGCCCGAGCGGTCAAGCGGCGGCCGGGGGGGTGGCAGATGAGCGGAACGGACGGGAAGCGACGGCAGGCTCAATGGGAAGGGGCAGCCTGCGGATGCTGGATCTGGCGGAAGCAATGGGAGAGGCAGTGATTCAGATGGAAAAGATTGACGATGCACTTTCTGAGTTCTGGGCGGACCTCACGAAGCGCATTCTGGCAACGTTGTCAGAATCCGGGGGCGGTGATCCCAATGCAGTGGTGAAAAGGGTGGGGGATTTCTACATGGTGGTTTCCAGGCTGGCGAAGCGGCCCCCCGTTCTGGGGAAGAAAGGACCGGCACTGGCGATGGGGCAAAGAAAGAGCAATGCGCTGGATGCGGGGGTGAAGCCCCTGGTTGCCGGAGTGTGGGAACTAGCGGTGGGTTCAAGCGACGCAGTCCCGCTGGTTAGGCTATTGACCCGGCTTGTAACCCTGTATGGGACGGAAAGCCTGGGAGGTATTGCCGACAAGGGGGAGACTGCCAAGTCGCAGTTCGAGGCTGTCCGGTTCTTGGTGACGACCCGGCTCATCCCGTGGTGCCTCGGGGGGCGTGGCGAGGAGCGAAGCACGGTTGAAGGCGGCACACGGTTGGAGTTCCTGTTGGCGATTTTAAAGGACGAAAGGTTGCGAGCGGAGTGGGAGGGGGTCCTTGGTAGACTGACGCGCTGGGCTGTCAAGGCGGGGGGGAGCGAGGAGGATACAGTAGCGAAACACTTGGAGGATGTGGAAACACTGGGTGCTGTTTTAGGGAAACTCCGCGAACAGGGGGCGGCACGGCGGCTAAATTTGGAGTCCGCTGGAGTGGATGCGGCGGCTCTTGTAGTGGGGAGCAGTTCGTCACTGGAAGAAGCCCCCTGTCAGGAGTTTCTGAAGCAGGCGATGGGTGCCGGGGGGGGCCGCGTTCCGTTCGTTTCGGGGGCAGCGCTGAGGGGCGTTTTGGAGCGGCTTTTGCAAAGGATGGACGAAGGGCGGCAGGGGGGAAAGGGAGCGGATTTGGCTCTTGCAGCGGTGGATATCGGGGGTGCGTATGCACTGTCCAAAAAGGTCCCAGAAGAGGTGGAAGAAGTGCGCGGAAAGATCCTAGCGACGCTCTTTTCTCTGAGCTGGCTCGGAGGCAAAGCCGCAGGGGGCGTGGAAATCGGGGAGGGTGCAACGGATGGGGCAACAGAGAGCGGAATCGAAACGCAGGTCACGCAAACGGGGGGGAAGGAAACGGGGAGTCTAGAGGGTTCGGTCGAAAGGCTAGCGGCCGCAGCTAGGTTGCTGGCGGGTGCATTGACGCAAGATGTGGTGGTGCAACTAGGTGCGGAACAAAGGGCCGCCGTGCAGCACTTGTTAGTGGAGGAGATAAGGCGCCAGGTGGCGGAAGGAGAGCCTGCCACGTGTGTTCAGGTGGCGGAGCGGGCAGCAGAGGTGGTGCAAAGGTTAGCGGTTGGGAGGGAGGAGCGTGGGGCGGTGATTGATCTCTCAGTGGCGCCGATGGGCTCCTGGCCGAGATGGAGTCGTGCGATGCTGCCGGCCGGGGGGAAGAACCGGAGAGGATCTGAGGAAGGTGTGAAGGTAGAGCGGGCGTTTGCGGCGTTTGTGGGGGCGCTGGTGCAGCGCATCGGACTGGAGGAGGTGTTTCTGGCGGGAACGGAGACGGACTCCGAAAAGGGCGAAGAGGGGGGTGAGAAGAACCGGGCGTGGTTGGCAATCGAGTTAGTCGTTGCACATGAGGCGGAGGGAGCCGAAAATCCCGGCGCCGTGATGCGCTTCCTCGTCGAGTGCGGTCGGAGCGCCACCGACCGGGAGTTCGCTCTGCTGCACCACGTCATCGACGGGCTGGTCAAGGCGGCCGTCGCTGACGTCAGCGGGGAACAGGATACTGTCAGCGCAGAGAACGCGCTGCGTGCGCTGTGCCGGCTGCTGGGCGAGCTGGTGGGGGGGGCCGCCTGGGGGGGGGATGAGGTGCGCGCATTTTTCGTGAGCTATCTGGCGCCGAACCAGGGGGGGGAAACGAGGACGGGGGGGTGCTCATACGAAACTGCTGACGCAGGTGCTCCCAATCGTGATGCCACACCTGCGGGAACAGCGCCCAGGGGACTCGGAGGGGGCGGTGAACAAGACCGTTGGCATATGGCTGAAGCAAGCGCTAGAAGCGCTCCCCCTGACCGCGCCCGAGGAAGGCCCCAAGGGGGAGGCTGCCCTCGAAAAGGTCCTTCTCGCAGTCAGCTGCTTCCCGCTGCATGCTGAGGGGGGTGAGGAAGCGGTCAAAAACGCTGCACGGGCGGCCCCCCCAGAAAAGCAGGCGGATACGCTTCTGGAGTTGCTGCGGAGGCAGTTTCATTCGCGGGAGGCCATGGCGGCGGTCGCCAGAGAAGCGGCGGCAAAACGATTGGGGGCCGTCGATCCGGGCGACCCGGACGACATCGACGGCCAGGATGCGTCGGGGGACGAGTGGGCGGACCGGGTCGAAGCGGCGCTGGCGCAGCTCATGATGGCAGCCATAGCGTATGGCTGGGCGCACTTTGGGGAAGTAGAGTGGGGGGACGTGCTCGGACGCGTCGAAAAGTGGCTCGAAAAGATGGTGTCGTCCCAGGAAGAACATGCGGAGACTCTTTCGGAAGCAATTGCCGAGGCGGTGCAGACCGAGGGCGAAACGAGTGTGCGCCAAACGGCAGTCTTCGAGGAAGTCCGGGATTGTTTACACTCGGCCGACGACGATCTTTCCGGGCTCCCGCTGCTGAGTGTGAAAACACTCGAGCTGCTGCTGGCGCTGCCCCTTCCGGGGTCCTCTGCAAAGGCCGTTGATATTGGCGCAGTGGGGGGGATCGACGGCGATGAGTGGCTGAGAATGCGCCACGTGGCGCTCGTGGGGGCGCTCCGGATGGTGTGCATCGCGGGGTTGGAGGAGGCAGCGGCGCGGGAGGCGGGGGGCGACCGAACGGCGGAGCTGGTGGTTGGTGCGCGGGAGAAGCAAGGCGCGTTCTGGGGGAGCGTGGCCCGGGTAAGTTGAATTTTAATTGATCGCTTTAACTCGGGAAAAACGAAGAGCTTTGCGTACGTATCTTTTCTTTTCAGCGCCCTGCACGTGGGAAGTGGTTGGCGCAAGAAAGAAGCAAGGTGCGTTCTGAGGGAACGTGGCCTGGATGAGTGATCTTTTGTCACTTTCTCATACTTACAGATCTTTAAAAAGCTTCGGTACATTAGGAGCGAGGCGCAGGTTGAAGGCGGAATAGTTACGGCTTGAAGTCGAATGTTGTTCTGGTCATGCCGAAGTGCAGATCAAATTGCGGGAAAGAGTAGAGCTTTTAGACTGGACAACAGCCGCTCCTCGTGACCTCTTTGCAGGCTGCGGGCACGACTGCGAACAACACACTTTATAATGATCGACTGGCTCCATCAACTCTTATACGACGTCTCCTTTCCTCAGGTTTCCTCCTACGCAACTGTAGGCGCCATCACAGAAGCCGCAACTAGTATGGACACGTGGGCCGAGGTGGGCGTCGGGCGGGGGGCCGTCCCCTCCCTCCAGGCGCTCCTCTTTTCGCCCCGACCCTCGCCCCCCCTGCAACGGGCCGCCCACAGCCTGCTTTCCCGTACCCCCCTGCTGGACGTCGCAGTCTCAACAGCGAAAGGTGAGCAGCCTCTCTAAGAGATTGGCAGTTTCCCGATCCTTGGCAAGTTTGTTTTCTCCTTAATGAGCAACAGGGAGCTTTACTAGTCTTCCCCTGATTACACTTGTACCGCTTTTGAATCCTTTAAATCATCACACAGAGTTGCATTCCGAACCCCTGTCTTCGCTACGCTGCCAAGGTGGCTCCTTACTGGCGATTGACCAGGCGTCTCTATGCCAAGCAATTCCACTTCAGTGTACAAAATCGCCCTCCCTTTCAAAACACGTTCGGAGTGATCGATCCCTCACATGGCTATTACTAACTGCACATTAAGAGATGACAAGATTTCTCCTCTTTGTTTTTCAGACGAGGACGCCTCAGCAGAGGACGAAGCCCTCGTTTCCGCCGAACACCCTGCGGTGGTCGCCGGAATCCGCCCGGAGATGGCCGCGATCCTGGAAACCAGAGCGGGCGACCTGCTGCTCGCGGCGCCCCTAGCCCCATTGCGCGCGCGCTACCTGCTCGCATGGTCGCTCCTTCTCGCGCGCCTGCGCAGCCTGCCGGCCACCGCGCCTGCATACGAGAAGCTGGTGCAGTGAGTCTCTTCTCAGACTCTCAAGGTTTCAGGGTTTCAAGATTCCAGGGCTTATGTGTCCTGAGTGCTCTTCAAAACGGACGAGCAAAGATGTCGGATTTGCGCCCCGTTGAAGTTTCAAAGAGATTGAAGATGTGGCGCGGATACGAAAAGCTGGTGCAGTGAGTTTCTTTTGAAACTTGCAGGCTTGTAGGGGTTCAGGGTTTCCGGGTTTGAGTATTAAGTGGACTTCAAAACCTGAAATAGGAGCAAACAATCTTGGATCTGCGCCCCCTTGAAGTCCTAAAAGGAAGTGAAGTTGTGGCAGGCTTACGAAAAGCTGGTGCAAGGAGTCCCAACGTCTGCACATAATGCGAGCTCGGGAGACTGAGAGCCGAATTCAAATTTCCAATAGGACGATCAGAGGCTCGTCAAAGATTGGGGATGTGACCTCCCCCGGCAGTCTTTCAACCTTTCAGAAGCTCGGGCCATACGGTCGAATTCCTCAGTCTCGTTGCTTGAGAACCTCATTTTGCTTACAAGTTTGTCCTTCTGTTCTGACGCCGCGAATCAAGCATCGCCCTCGAATCCTTCTTATTGTGGTGCCTCCGCAGGTACGTCCAAGAAACGGGGGCTGCTCTCAACCTGCTAGAAGTGCTCTTCCAGTACATCCCGCTCGACCTGACCCCCCCGAAAGCGAAAGCGGCGCCGAAACGGGCCGCTAGCCTCGAGACCCCCGCGTCCGAATGGTTCCCCGTCACGAAAGCGTCGCTCCCAGGCATGGCGGCCGCACTCTACATGGACGTGCTGCGAGTGCTCCCGGCTTGCGCAAGGCTCTGGTGAGCTACGCGTCATTATGGACTTTTTTGTTCTGTCTTATATTGATCAGTTGGCACTTTGCTAGTATCATCATTTATTCCGCCACGCATGGCTTTGTAGTCGCTCAATCGCCGCAGGACAAATTGCCACTACAATTGACGTCTCCCCCGTCTAAGACGACGAAGGCGTCGCTCCCGAGCATGACGCCTGTGCTGTGAATGAACGATCCAAAACATGAACCCTCTTCAATTCTCCTTTTGCAGGTTCATGGACCTGCGCGAGCGTAGCGTGGCCGCGGCCGTCGAGGCGTACACGAGCGGCGCGTGCAGCTCCGCCCTGCTGGAGGCGGAATTCCGTGCGGTGCAGGAGTCCGTCGGAACGCAGGACAACCTGAGTATCCGCGCCAACCGCGCCGCCCGGGAGGTGATCGCGGCCTACTCCATGGACGAGTCCAGCCTCGAGATGGTCATCCGGCTCCCTGCGGCGTACCCCCTGCGACCTGTCGAGGTAAGAACGGCTTTTGTTCCTGGCGTTTACTGTAGACTAACGTGCATTTGCGACTTTTGTTCCCGGTGACATACGAAAGAAGAGGAATGTTCTTGCGATGATGAGAGTCGTAGGTTTGCTGAAGCAGAGAAGGTCATACGACTCCCTGCGTCGTACCCCCTGCGCCGCGTCGAGTTGAAAACGCGGCTTTGTTCTGGGCGTTTTGTGGGCTCGCTGTGGGAGGTCGTGGACGTTTCCTCGCTTGCGATGCTTTGGTTCCAGAGAGGCGGTTAATGAGGAAATGTTATTCTACTCAGAAGAGGCGTGGTCTGTCGAGAAGCAGAAATGGTCTTCCAACTGCCGGCCGTGTACCCTTCCTGCACGCTCGTAAGCTTAAGAGGCTTCCTAGATTTTCTGCGGGGGTGTGTTGGTGCGTTGCGTTGGTTCCAAAGAAGGGAGTTGTTTTCGAGAGAGAAGAGCGCGGATCTTTTTGAAGACGACACGGCCGACCGATTACTGGCAGCACAGCGTTTTAATCATTGCTTGTACTCACAGAATCACGATGTTATATTACGTTTATCCTCGCCTTGTGACAGGTGGAGTGCACGAAGCGCATTGGCGTGAGCGAGTCCCGGCTGCGCAAGTGGCTGCTCTCCATTTCGGCGTTCCTGCGCCACCAGAACGGCGCAGTATCGGCGGCCGTGCTCTTATGGAAGCAAAACGTGGAGCGCGAGTTCGAGGGCGTGGAGGAGTGCCCGATCTGCTACTCAGTGATCCACACGACCAACCACGCGCTGCCACGTCTCCCGTGCAAAACGTGCAAACACAAGTTCCACGCGGCGTGCCTCTACAAGTGGTTTGCGTCGAGCCACAAGTCCACGTGTCCGCTCTGTCAGACTCCGTTTTGAGGTGCCGGAAGTGCGCCAAAGAGGGGGTAACTAGAGGCTTCGCCAGGCGAATAACCGAATCGGAAGGTGCTCTGAGCACCTTGTTAAAAGTCCGCCTTTTCGGTAGAGTTCCGAGTGCGTGCGGAGATGTTGAGACTACTAACGAAAGAGCTCTTTGTGGCCGAATCAAATGACGAATTGAACACAAGAAGAGAGTCAACATTAGTTCCCCGAATTTGGAGCCAGTCTGGTTGGAAGGGACTCGGGACAGCCGCGTTCATGTCACCGATTCGATTGCGGGCTTTAGAATTCTCCAAAGGGATGAGTTTTCGTCGTTGCATAGTTGGATCAAAGCGCCGGTCGCTGGTGCGGTGTTGCCAGCCTGTAAAAGAGAAGCTTGATTCCATCTGACTTTGTTCGATCCAATCTGAACTAGAGTTGGGACATGCCCAGAGGAACCGCATGATAGACTAGCCTGAGTAGACTCGGGGCTATGCAGACAACATGCCTTAAAGTGAATTGTACGTGAGAACCATGCCAGGCCCAAGCCTGTGAGCCAATCGCTGACATTGCACGAATCATAAGGCATCGTTATATTGACAAACTTTGTCGAAAGACGACCGCTGCAGGCCGGCTGATATTAGACGGTCTGCTACATGAGTCCAAGCTTGGCTAGCTAATTTGCAACGTACAGCTTTGATAATATGACTGTTGTGTCAAAATGCAATCATGATCGTGCTATATAGCCGAGCTGCATGCGGTGTAGCTGATTGGTCGGGCCTCAGACTTCGGATTCGGGGCATGCACGTTGATCGCGGTTGACGTCTTGGACTTGTGCCAGAAGACATATATAGTCGTGATTCAGTGTCATGGTGCAATACTATTGGCTTTCTCGGCTTCTGCAAGTGGTCCACAACTGACTGCCGATCAGATTAGGTAATAGGATCATCAATTCCATAGCTTATGCGCCCTATAGTCTAAACACGGTGCACAGTGCAAGCAACACTCCACACCCACTCCACAGTTGATTGTATTGCTGGTTCTGCAAATGCTGTGTACGTGGCCAGGCCCGAATAATGATGGAGTGCGGGCCTGGCAATGAAGTCAAAGGCAAAGGGTGACCTATTCAGGGCACTTCCGAAGTTGACCGTTGCTTCCATAAGTCCTAATGCACCAGCGGATTTTCCATGCACTGGCTACACAGCTTCTTCTTGATTCGAACACGAGAACATGATTGCCTTCCCTTTACCTTTCTCAGTCATTCTTTCACCGTCCAATGCCCGATGCACGCAATCCATCTTGTTGAGCTCCTCAGGCTTCGTTGGGAAATACGGCTCTTTATGAACTTCCCCTACAATCTTTCTGATCATGGAAAGATCTCTGTTGTATAATACGTCATACTCACAACCTTCACAATCAATCTTCATCACAGCTACATGCTTCCCGGAAGGTACATAATTAGAAAGCACATCATCAAAAGTACACATCTGCACCTCAACTTCTACTGGGATCAGCTTGCCCCAGTCCTTTATGTCTGGCCGCCTTAATACCGTGCTGCCTCCTTCATGATTGGTGACAAATGACATAGTCACATTCTGGCCAGTCAATGACAACCCTCTGTTAATAGCCACCACATTTCTGACCTGGTTTCTAGCCAGGTTCCACCGCAGCAAGGCGAAGTTGAAAGGCACCGGTTCGAAGGTGTATATCTTTGCATAAGGGTAGAGCTTGCCGCAAAGAACGGCAAACCAGCCTAGATTGCCACCCACGTCCAGCACAATGTCGTCTTGAGTCAGGTTGAAAGAATCCAGGTGATACTGCCTCTTCTCCCCAAACTCTCTGTTCAACACCTCCAGATCACTCAAGATACCCGTTTCATTTTTCTTGTCTCGCTGCCCTCTCATGACGATATTGATGCCATAGTTTGTGGTGTTCAGATCCGCCCATTCGGCCCATTCAAAAGCTGAAAGTGGTGGCAGCTCATCCGTGTTGTACATTGGCAGCTTCAACGTTACCTTTGAATATGGTCCCCGCAGAATGAGCTTACTTGAGCTTGACCCCATTGACACGAAGCAAGATTGGGGACGGTACAATGCGATCCCGCAGAGAATTACGAAGCAAAGAAAGAGGATCAGATTGAACTTGAAGGGTGGACCGCTAGCCTGAGTGGCTGATTGCACCGCGCTCGACGTTGCTGCAGTATTCCTCCCCTTGAGGGGGCCTCTCATTTTCCAATCCTCAGTGAAGTTCTTGACCTGTTGAAGCATGAATGATTTCCTTAACGAAGGCCTTCTCTTCTTACAGCAAATTAGTACCTCGGTAGATCTGAACACAGTGCCCGGCCAAGCGTTCACCCTGATCACCTCGTTTGCAGAAACACAGTTAACAAGCTTACACAGCTCGTCGAGCAATGGTTCCAGCCGCAATATGCACGGAGTAGGTATTCAGCTTTCAAGGCACTGACTCTGAGTCGACCCCGTACATACCTATGCTGTCTTCGTGACAGCCTGCTTGCTGGTGCTGATTGACCGTGCTGATGTCAGGCCGGGGCGCCAGGTTCGGGCGAGC
>DF238069.1:0-13345 GCA_000708835.1 Klebsormidium nitens | reverse complement strand
TTACACTTCGTCCAAAAAAACGCTTCAACAGCTCTTCCTGCCCTCATGAAGCACCCTGCCGACTCTACTCGCCTCGTTACAGGCGCTGAAGTCAATGACCTTTCGGGCTCCTCCGCGGCAGCCGCAAAACCCAGCACAATGCCCATCGCACAGCCTAAGGATCCTGCGTCTGCCCCCTGGTTACAGCCAGCCATCTGGGCGTCTCTTCGCGCCGAACTCAAAAGCCGTGAAACGGCTATTATGGCTCCTATCTCAACATTTGATCTCCAAAATTCTCTTCAACAAAAGTCGTAGTTCTCCTGGCCTTGATGGTGTTCAGTACAACGTTCTCCGTTTTTTGTGCTATGATACGAACCTTATCGACCTAAACATTCAAAGCATACTCCTTCGCTTTCTCAACATTTTACTCAGCCGGAAGAAATTGCCTCAAAAGATGAAGGCCGCCCTTCTGATATTCATCCATAAATCCGGCGACCCATTGGAATACCGCAACTACCGTGGTATCAGTCTTCTTAGTTGCTTCTTCAAGATTCTCACCGGGATTCTCAATGGACGTCTCCAACAAGCACTTGCTGATACGGCGGGCCTGGATTGTAACCAAGGCGCCAATCGCAAAGGCGTTCATGCTGCACACAAGGCCGCTGTTTTATTCAACCTCATCTCGCACGCACGCCAACATGACGCACCCATTCATGTGGTCTACACTGATATCAAGGGGGCCTTTCCTAGCGTCCCCTACCGAGCGTTTGCCGACGCCCTTCAGTGCATCGGTTTGGATGGGCCTTTTCTGGATTTCATACTTGAGACTCAAAACGACTTTACCATTACTGCACGAGGTCCAACCGGTCTCTCTGCACCTTACGGGAAAACAATGGGCGTTCACGAAGGGGACTGCTTTAGTCCCACCATGTTCACGCTCGTTCTCAACATGTTTTTTATCTGGCTTCGCAGTGAAAATCTTGGATATCTCACCGTCAATCATCATTGGTCGCCCTTACGACAACAATCACGCATTCCCGCAAATGGCTATGCTGACGACCTCGCTCTCATTGCGCATCAACATACACATGTTGCTCGTATTCTGAAAATGCTTGAAACTTTCCTCCTGTACTATCATATGGCGCTTGCACCCCTCAAATGTGGTTACCAGTTTCACGATCCAAATCCTCTGTATCGACCGCCTCCCCTGTTCACTTCGTGGGGCCAAATACCTCTTCTATCCCGCACAACACCCTACAAATACCTTGGCTTCCATGTGAACATGGCACTTACTTATACCTATCAGTATCATGATGTTGTTGATCGTCTCCATCACGCCAGCCAGCAATTGCTGGCTCGACAACGGCACAACATATCCCTTGCGGAAGCTGTTCTTTACACAAACTCAGATGTGGCATCTGTTCTGCGCTATCGTATGTACCTGATCACTTTCCCCAAGAAGTATCTGAAAAAATTCCAGACCATTTTAGCACACACAGTTAAAGCCTTGGCTAAACTCGCCTCCTCCACTCCAACAGACCTTCTCATCAGTCAGGGTCTCCTCAATGTCACCAATCTGCAACGTACTGTGCGCACAGACTTTCTTATTTCTTTATTTGATTCCGTGGACGAACCCTGTCGCATAACCACAACTATTGCTTACTCGCATCTTCGGTACAGTCCTCCGAGTCTCAGGCGCTTGCCCTTTCAGTAGTCGAGGATTACAAATTCGTCGCAGAGACACACGCTTACCAATGTTGTTCCGTGCCATCCGCCCCACGTTACACCATCTTACCGCCAGCTTGGATTTACAGCTTGCGTCCATACCCTCTGCAACCGAGCGCTCCCTTTCCAGGATCATTCCTTCCATTCTCGACACTCATGGCCCGCTTCTTACCTCGGCCGGTTTTTCCACCCTCACTCTCGGTACTCTTCTCCCCAAAGTTCTTTCTGCACCTCAGGTATCTTCTCTGGACGACATTTCTCCCCTTTTCGGTAATGATACCATTGACTCACTTTGCAACCAATCATCCTTCTGGCCCGGTCGAACCCTGGGAATTGCAAAAGGGCCGCCAGATTGTTCCTCCATTGCGTGTCATCAGCCAGTTCAGCGATCGGAATTCCTCCGCTTGGAAACACATTCTGCGCGCCGGAATACGCACACAATTACGTCTCACAAAACCTCAAACCCGCTTACTTGCAACACTGGTCAACCTCTTTCTTGAGGACGTTCTTCTTCGAGCCCATACACTATACCCTGCAACAGACTGCTCTGAAACCCCACTCTTCTGGGGTCGTGTCCGCAAACATTCCCTCGGCCATCCTGTGGCATATACCGATGGGAGCGCTCTTGAGACCAGCCAACGTGTTGGATTCAGCATTGTCTGAACGCAGATCAATCATCCACAACCGTTGCTTGTACCTTCCGCTCCCGCACACCTGGCGAGCAAAGCATTAGCCGCGCTGAGGGTTTTGCCGTTCTGGGTGCCCTTCTACTTACCAGACCCGATATTTCCCTAACCATTCACTGTGATCGACTGTCTTTGGTTGATCAAGTCAATCGGCTTTTAACCACTCCAGTTCTACAATCGCGTCTCTTCCGTCTTTCGGATCGGTCGTTGATTCTTCGCATACTTCATGAGATCCGCACGCGGGTTGCTCCCACAACTTTATGCCACGTCAAAGCCCATGAGCGGGATCACTGCCCACTGACATTCGACCTTGCTTCCCTACGTGGGGCTGCACTTCATCAGGAGTTCAACCGATTGGCTGATCCGCCTGCGAAAAGCAGCCTCACTGCCTGTCGTTTTCTCCTTCCGGACGAGCTTACGTTCCGTCCGCCCGCTCTTTTTCGCCTTGCCGAGCCATTGTATCCAGCATCCGCCGCACCGTCTAACATTGTTACTATGTCGTTCGTATCTCCTCCGATTAACATTCATCTGGATGTTGCTCCATCCAAGTTACTCAAATCCATCCTTGCTCATCCTGCTCATCGCTACACCTTTTCGAGTACCTGGCACACTCGATTGTACAGCCAACCATCTGGCTTGGCCCATCGTCCAGTGTCCTGATGTCCCACAATCACAACTTATTTCGGAAGTTTCTGGTTCAAATTATCGGTCGTACTCTTCCCACGTTTCATCGCTTGAATAAAGTTCGACCGCGCCTCTATCCGGATGTGTCCTGCGCTCTTTGTCAGAGCTCTGAACGCGAAACCATTGAGCATCTTTTCTTCCAATGTTCTTTCCTCAACTCTCATCGTTCGGCTATGCTTGCTTGTGTCTTTGATTCCATTTTTTCCAAGTTCTCATTGCCTTCTGCGATTGTTCGTTCTCTTTGGCTTGATATTTCCCTTTTACAGGATTCCAGCATGATCGTTCTCTATCGATGCTCACACTTCGACTTCGTTCAGCTGCTCAGATCCCTCTCTCTCTCCGCGACGTTTTAGAATCATGTCTCGACACACAACACGCCATTAAACTTGGACAAAAGTTACATCTCTCTCTTCTGTCCGGTTTTCACACTCTCTGGTTGGTTCGCTGCGATCACCTCCGCTCTAGCCATCTACTCTTCCGCGATCGCATGCGACTGTTCTCAAACCCCAAGCCTCTTGATCAAATGACCAACGATGATTACGTTCAATATGCGGAGGCCGTTGCTGTTCGCCGCTCTGCACTTTACTCCCCCCCAGTCGGTGGTTCAGCTTCATGCACAGTACTTATACCTGATTCGTCTCTGCACAGACCCACTTTTCCCCACCCCTTGCCTTCACAACCATCAAATCCCCGACCGCCTTCAGCTATTTCACGACCACCCACCGCTTGTGCCTCTGCAGACCGCCTAATTCAGCTTTCCTCACCACCTCAGCCTCGTACGTCTTCTGTTGTTCTCTTTCAATCCGCTTCTCAGGACTTTCCAGCCACTTTTACAATTCACCCTGTCCCAGGTGATGGCAATTGCTTATTCCATGCGCTTTCAGTTGCACTTGATCTACCTGCTGTCGATCATGTCGCCCTTCGGGTTCAAGCTGCCGCTTATGTTGCTTCACATTGGCCACTATATGAGGATCAAGCGCAATACATCCATCGCCTCGGCCACTGTCAACCGCTTCTCCTCAGCGGCAGCCTATTACGATTGGATGACCTCCTGTCAGCCTCTTCCTTGGGGTTCCGACCTTGAAGCCCATGCTATTGCTGTTATTCACAATCGTCCCTTGCTTATCTGGTCCGCCCAAACGCAGACACATGGTTTTCGTTTGAATTTCTGCCCTCAAACGGTTCAATCTGGTGCTTTACACCTTTTGCACTCTGGCAATCATTATGATACCCTTCTATTGGATTTGGCCACAAATGTGCGTACATGTTCTTCGCTCCTAAACGCTCTACTGCACCCCCCAGCTTCCGCCGCAGCAAGTCAGACTCCCCCTATGAGACCCAAACGTGCACGCCGGCCCCCTTCTTATATACGCCACAACTATGTCCCCTCAGATCGGCCCCCTCCTAAACCCCCGCCTCGTCCACCTGACCCTCCTGTTGACCCTCCTATTGGCCTTGTCACTATGCCCCCCGCTTTTGTGACTCGGCCCACGTTTTCCTCCCTTCTCGAAGCAGGTTGGCTCCTTCGCCGCCCACGCTCCAAACGACGACGACTTTCCTAAACTCGCCATCGCGGTAACGCGTATAGCAGTCCCGATGCTCCAGCTGATGAGCTCGGTATGCTCAGGTTATACACTCAAAAAAAAAAAAAAAAGACCCCAAAACATCATATGCTATGTGCATTTAATATAACCATACGGTAACATCTGCAGCGCTTGTCATAGGCGATGATAGGCCCCTGCTTTTGAAACCTTGGCATCGTTCGATCCACCCTCGTAGCCAATCGTCGCCGTCCGATCTGAAATCAGGAACAACAAACTTCGAAATACGAATTCAACTTTGATTTGCTGATACGCGTCCTGAACAATGAATTCCTGTTGATCAGGACAAAGCAAATCGAAAAGGCACATCACACTTGACTGCGCTAGCCCTTGCTTGCTTGCAGAAGCTTCAAGCAGGTGAAGGAAAAGTGCTAGGCCATTACAAAGGCGAAGAATGACTCAAGAGAGGTAGTTGGCTGACATTAATTGAGTTGTGAGGAATACTTACAGCGCTTGCTCGAGCGGTGTTTGCCAAATCTATGAGGATTCAGAGAAGAGGAGTAAGGGTTGGGCATCTATGCAGCCCAGAGTTTGATCAGGAATGGTAAGGATTGCTTCCCAGTGACTCTAAGTATGGTCTGGATAGCTGTGAGCAGTGGCCCAACAGCGGATGGCAAATAGACAGCGTTGTTTCGCAATTAAGCATTGCTCCCATTGACCATACTGTCAAAGAAGTCTCTGGGCCCCAATCAGTGGCTGCTCCAATACATGGACCGCACAGACACTGGAAAGCAGCGCAGGAGGACGATGGGCACGCTGAACATGGACCCTTTTGCAAACGAGGACAGCAAGGCGCGATATGAAGCATACTCAAAGCTGCAGGCCAGTGCTGTGGCGTTTGGGGTGAGCAGCTCTGCTTCTCTTCGTCTCTTGAATGCAAGAAGCTGAGGGTCTAAGCGTTTAATGGAAGCTGTCTGCGGCAAAGCCTGTGCCCCATGTGCTTGTTGCAAGCTAACATGACTGCTGTCTTCTTGAGCAGACATTTTGCAAACCAGTTGCTCATTGAGAGCATTTGGATGCAAAATCTGGGCCGCCAACTTGACCCATTGAAGTGCCTTCCTGGCAGCAGCCAATACTGGGGCCCTTTTGTTGAGTCCAAAACCCAGTCTTAGGTGCTTTCCAAATAGCTAATGCGTTTATCCGCTTACTCATGTGTCAGGAGGAACTTCCAATCCCTGAGATCGTGGCCATTGGGGGGCAGTCTGACGGCAAGAGCTCCTTGCTGGAGGCGCTCTTGGGGTTCCGCTTCAATGTGCGAGAGGTCAGTCACTTCTCATGACTTAGGAGGCTAGCTGAAGTACTCTCATAGGACCTCTCTGCATGTCTGTTATTCACCTTTTGTGCAAGTTACGAGGAGTTCGTGGGTGGCCGTATTGGTAGTTGCATCCTTGACAACAACGAAAGTTGTGCAGGTTGAGATGGGCACGCGGCGGCCCCTGATGGTCCAGATGACCCACGACCCCACAGCACTGGAACCGCGGTGTGCACTGCAGGTACGCTGCACGCTGCGGCAAAACCGCCTCTTGGTTTGACCAGAGATTGAACCGGGTGCAACATGTCGAGCAACCCTTCTCTGCTAGATGCAGCTGCCTGCGTTTGCTTATGGCAGCTCCACTTCCATATGGAAATTGTGAGAAAGCTTTTTCATGGGCGTAATTCTTCTGCACAGGACGAGGACAGCGACGAGTACGGCCCGGAGATCTCTCCTGCCTCCGCTGTGGCGGAAGCAATCCGAGCACGCACGGAAGAGCACCTCAAGAAGGTACTGAACTGAGCACAAGAGCAAACACGCACTGCTGTGCAGCCACATTGAAGCATCTTATACGTTCAGACGCAGGGCTACGCAAAGAACTACCTAGAACAATCTGTAGCATCAGCTACCGAGAGCAGGTTGGCCTACATTTCTGAGGCTGCTCATTGAGTGTGCAGGTGAAGTGCGCGGTGAGCGCCAAGCCCATTGTGCTCAAGGCCCAGTACGCGTACTGCCCCAACCTCACCATCATCGACACCCCCGGCTTTGTTCTCCAGGTACGGCGCACTGACTGGTCTCCACTGCTCAGTGGATGGAAGAAACTTGTATGAACCAATGCCATCCTGTGGACCTTTTTAGGCTCATAGCAAGACAAACAGGTTGCAAGAAGTTGCTCTTGGAGCCCACAATCTGGTGTGCTGCTTTCTGAGGTGACCCATGGACCGCGGTGCAGGCCAAGAAAGGGGAGCCGGAAAACACGCCGGAGGCCATTCAGGCGATGGTCAAGGAACTGGCGGGCAAGCCCAACCGCCTCATCCTTTTCCTCCAGGTGCGTGCACGTAAAGATGCACGATTCTGCATGTTGTGGTTGGTGGGTCCTTTTCAAGAAATACAAAGAAACACTTCCTGTGGGAAATTCCTGTGGGAAAGTCTTCAATGTGGGAATCATGGACGGCCTGAGTTGATGGGTTATTGGCAAGCTAGAAACCATCTGATGCAGCAACATTCGAGAGGCTCTTTGTGGAAGGGCGGGACGTTCTGCAAGGGACCAGTCACATGCTGTTGCGACTGAGCGGGCAGTGAGTGGCATGGCGTGCTTTGGCGGTGTGGTGTGAGCATGTTTCCCCTGGTGTGCGCGCAGCAAAGCAGCGTGGAGTGGTGCAGCAGCCTGTGGCTCAAGGTGGCGCAGGAGGTGGACCCCGGCCTCAAGCGCACCGTCATCGTCGCCTCCAAGTTTGACAACCGCCTCAAGGAGTTTGCCGAACGCTGGGAGGTGAGCCTTGTGCTGTTATGTGAAATGTGATTCAGCAACAGGGCTGTCTCTCCTGTTGTTTAGTGGGTGTCTTAAAGCAGACAGAGGGCCCTCAATATAAATGCAAAGAAGAGGGTGCACACCCGTAAGGAAGGCTGGGTCACGGGAAGAGCAAGTGGCAACAGCGAGTCAAGCAGTATCAGAAGCAAGCTGTTGCCACCGCTTGTCCCCAGAGGTAAGGATTGTTTCATCTTCGACCCGTTCCAAAGACCTCTCCTCCTGCACTATACTAACCGCCTCAAGATGGGCGGTACAATAGGTTGACCTAAGGCCGCCCATGAAAACAGCTTGTGTGTGCACTCAGCTCAGTCTGCTCGTGCCAGGTGGACCGCTATCTGAGCGCGTCTGGCTTCCTGGGCGAGACGGCCCGGCCCTTCTTCGTGGCGCTGCCCAAAGGCGAGCGGGGCACGCATGCTCTAGCCACAGAAACAGCAGAGGACTTCCGACACAAGATTGCGGCAACCGACAAACAGGTGAGCGCACACGTCGCTTGCGGGCTGACAAGAAGGGGAAGCAGGCATTGGTAGAAGAGTCAGCTGTATGGATGCTTGCATTTGATAGAGGTCCTGGGTGTGATCTCTATGGCGGGCCTTCTACCAGGTTACAGTGGCAGGATGATGTTCGTCAAGAACAGCGGGATGCAGCATTTCGCCTGTGCTGCATTGCAGTATCCCGGAGGAAGGAGCGATAGACATCCAGCAGCGTCTTTGACTTGTGTATGTCGCCTTCCAGATTCTGAAGCAGCTTCGAGAGGGCATCGCTGGCGGCTTCGACGAGGACAAGTATGGCGCACGTGTTGGCTTCTGCAACCTACGGCACTTTCTCGAGCTCGAGCTGCAAAAGAGGTGCGCCGCCTCGCACGCTCCTGCGCACTTACCTGCCGGCAACGGCAGCGACATTGAGTAAAGAAACGGGCATACTGAACGAAGCTTCCGAGAAGGGCGAGATGTCCAATGCTGCTGCTCATTTACTGTCCGGTGTTTCTTCTCGGTCAACATAGCAATCGGAGGTGTTGCTGATCGCTTTCATCAAAGTACAGATTCGGCGCAGAGTCTCTCAAACGTTTAAGGTAGAAGCTTGAGGATCTTTCAGAGCCTCAAAAGCTATGACTGCGTTTCACCTACTCCTCAATCCCAGCGAGCGAAGGGAGTAGCGGCTGTGAGAGACCGGCATCCCTTGTGTCGTTGGCGAGCCCCATCTTAGCGAGGACTTCTGCAGATTCTTTTCACCGAGACCATCACCTTTGAACATCCCGCTTCTGAAGCTACTTGGAGGGTCGTCAAGGTGGCTGCCCCGCTCACTATGATTCTGACTCGAAAGAACCCCGTTTGGGTGTTACCACTCTTCGTAGACGGACTCGGTTCCGCCCGGTCCATCCAGGTACCGCGATGCGGCCCCTGCCACTCTAGCCCTCTTGGAGCGGCGCTGCTCTCAGCTATCCACCGAGGTGTCCCGTGCTTCCGCGCGCCTCGCCTCGGCTGCTGACGTGGCAGCGCTGCGGCGAGCCGCTATGATTCATGCCGCTGAGGTGGCGCGGCACGTGACCAGCCTGCTGGACGGGTCCGGGGTGGCGTGTGGGCCGGACCCGGGGGAGTGGGGCAGGACTACCGACGAGGAAAGGCGCGCCACCGCCAGGTCAGCAGCGGGGCCTCGAACCTGCGAGTCTCTGGACCGAAGATGTATGTTCTTGGCTTGCCAGCCATTTTGTCGTGCCACGGGCCTTACCGCGGCCTTTGTTCTTGTTTGCATCTGTGAAGGAAGCTCCGCGTCAAATCTGAAAGGCTATGCAGCTTCTCGAAGTCAGCAGGCGTCAGCCTAGATTCAACGAATGAGCAAAAAGCAGGTCTTTGAAGGTCCTGCAATGGCGAGGGGCATAAGCACCAGGCAGCCAAATAGGACATGCCCCTCTGCTCAACTCCTATTTTCGTAACCGATCTCTGCCAGTGCAGCATATATTCCATTCTCGACCTTCAAAAAATGTTCTTTCATGACGTTTACGACGAGGAAGCTGAACGGGGAAAGCTGCCACCTGGCCGTCCTGACCCACCCCTTGTTTCCGGTCTGCAGCGCGGGCGTGCCGGCGTGGCCCGGAGTGACAGCGGAGGTGAAGCCGGGCAACTCGAGCCTGCGGCTGTACGGCGGCGCCGCCTTCGAGCGGGTGCTGGACGAGTTCCGAGCGGCCGCGTGCAGCCTCGACTGCCCCGCCGTGTCGCGGGAGAAGGCGAGCACCACCGCGCATGCGCTCCCTGCCGTCTCGAACTGATGCTGCTTCCCCTTCACTGTACCTGCAGTCCGATATAATTGATTTGCAACTTTTTAGACGCTACGGATTCGCTCAACGAGGATTTGTCACGATTTTGTATTTCAAAGTTCTCATGTCAGCGCCTTTAATGGTCCGGTACGGAGACGAGAGGCGGAGACCGCGTGCTAGAACAAACGTACCAACGTGCCGTTCTGCTCGAAAAGGTCGCGCTAGTCGTGTTTGAAGATCCCCGGCCGCTGCTGAGTTGTCCTCTGCTGGGCCACAGGTGGCCAACCTGCTGCTGTGCAAAGCGGGCGGCTTCGGCGGCAGCGGTGCGGCCATAGCCGCGGCGGGCGCGGAGCTGGGGCGGTCGGCGGCGCGCACGTTCTTGGCGCCGCTCCTGGAGACGGCCTGCGACCGCCTCGCGCACGTCATCCGCGCGCTCTTCGACCTCGCGGCCGACATGGTCAAGCACAGCGCGGAGGGTGAGCAGATACAGTGACGGCGCTTATGGCCCTTAGGACGCGCTGGCAACGTGGCCTACAGAACTCTCTTCAGGAACAAAAGTCTTGCATAAGAAGTTGTGCGCGCATACTTGTGACACTTTTGACAACACGCACTACGATCAGGGAGGAGGCGGGTTGTTCTTTTTGCGACAGTTTTCTGCTGATACTTGCTGCAAGGCACGACAAAACCAGCATGAAGTATTAGTTGGAGGCACGCATCCCGGAATCGTTTTACAGAGTCCTTTTTCCACCATTCTATGCGGCTGCTCCAATCATCCCGTAGCGTAAGCCTGGATTCTTGCGCGTCCTCGCTCCCTGACTAACTCCCCTTTTTGCCGCCCCACCGCAGAGGCCGGCGCGTGCCCTGTGAGCCTGGCCCCCTACTCCGCGTTCCACGCCGCGCTCAAGGCCGCGTTCGACGGCTTCCTGGACGCCATCCGCGCCGAGTGCGCCGCCATGGCGTGCCACCACCTGGAGGCCGCCACCAGCCCCTTCGGCGTGCACGTCACCGCGCCAGGGGGGGCCGCGGCCTACTCCGGGGAGGGGGGGGGCGCGTTCCGGGAGAAGCTGCTGGGGGGAGACTCGGTGCTGTCGGACAAGTCGTCGGGGCGGCGGTCCGTGGAGGAGACCAGCGACGATGAGAACATGCCGCCGCCAGGGGCAGGTGAGCGGCCATGGAAATGGCTCAATCTGTGAGAAACTGGTAGACAGAAAGGGGTCCCGCTCGCGAAAGCTTTCAGAGATATAAAAGTCAGGAGTAAAGGGAAAGAAGGGCCCTTGTTTTGTGTTTATTTTTGTGGATATTGCTCAGTCCGCTGATTAGGGTCCACGGGTACGACTGCATTTTGCATTGTTTCTTACGCAAAAAGCGACGAGCGCGGCCAACACCGAGCAAAGCCCTTGCGATCGTAAGGAGAAGGCGGAACTGGTTTGAGCAGACACTCGGACGCAACACTAGCCAGGAAAATACCTGCATCTTGCTTCTGCTCCTAAACCGAAGTGCTTCCGCGCGCGCAGGCGTGCGGTCGACCCCTCCCCTCTCGCACCTGACGCGCCTGCGGACGGCGCACTCTCCCAAGGGCCACTCAGGCAGCGGGCGAGAGCCGTTTCGCGAGAGCCAGGTCACCGTACCCGAGACGCCCTCCCCTGAGCAGGTCAGACACCATGAATGACATGTATCAGCGCCTCTGACTTTCCAAGAAATTGCTTCTTACCCAATCTGCCTGAGATACAAAGTGTGATCGTGGGTGTGGCTCTGAATCTTCCATGAAGTGTATGCGAGTTACGGTGTGACCTTGATACGTTTGAATTCCTGCTCGGACCATCTCCCCTTGTCCTCAATGCCAACTTGTCTCGCCGATCTATTACAGGCGGCCCACGACGCGGCCGCCCTGAACAAAAAGCGCGAGTACGCCATTGCGAGCGGGCGGCTCAGCCTCGCGGCGGGCGGCCCCGGCGGGCTCTCCGACTCGCCCGCGCACAAGAAGCACGCCAACGCGGGGAACGCGGCGCGCGCGGCCAGAAAGTAAGCCGCACTCTGATACAGCATTTCTTGCATCTCGAGCGGACCAGTGCACTACCTATGCAAGTAGCTTTGAGTCCGTCTTGATCCCTGTAGTATGTCTATACTTGCCAGGGATGGGACTGCCGCTCGAAAGCTGCACCTAATCGAGTCCCATTCTATCGAAAGTTAGGGAGCCAGTAACTCCAGAGATGGTGGCCGAGGAAGAAAGAACGTGCGCGAAAGGCGAGCCTTCCCGTCAAGGGTCGCTTGGATTGGTTCTAACATGCTCCGAGTCTGCGCTGTGCCGCCGCAGGTATCCCAAGGGCGTGTACGGCGACGTGTGGGCGGCCGCAAGCGAGCACTTCGGCCGCATCCGCGAGGTGGTGGTGCACCAAATGGTACCCGCCACGCTCAACGCCGGCTTCCTCACGCCCTGGTCAGCCTGCCAGCCCCGCCTCTTCCGGCCATCTTGCACGATTTGGGGCTCGAAAAAGTGTCTCCAAGTATCTAGCCGCGTGCTTTCGGGCCACGAAAACCTGTCGATCCGCGATTTGCTTCAGACCCAACTTGCTCCAAGCTGGCACCGCACTCCAGGTTGGTTGATGACAACGGTCAGAAAACAAAAAAGTTCACAAGCGCCGGTAGCACTGCCTACCCAGCTCAAATCACTGCGGTCTTCCATTGACGGGCTTCGCTGCTTGCACCTTTCGCCTCTTATTTTAATGGACGGCTTTACTTTCAACGCGTTTTGCGCACTTGTGGCTGACCGTCTATCATCCGCGTGTGCGTGGCTGCAGCCGCGAGCGGCTGGGCCTGTCGTTGGCGGCGGAGCTGTTCGCTTGCACGGACGGCGTGTTCATGGACATGTTCGTGGCGCCGGGCGCGGTGGAGGCCATGCGCGCGCACAGGGACGCCCTCCAGAAGAAGGCCGCCATGCTCGCGCAGTGCAAGGACGACTTCCGCACCCTCGCACGCCAGCTCTAAGTCGGCACGGAGCGGCGGTCAGGGACTGAAATAGGAGTGATTGTTAGACGGCTGGTAAAGGGGGCTCGGTAATGTATCCTGGTCGTTTCCAACGACAAACCGGCCCAACTGTAGACCACCCACTGCATAGCGAGGATCAGAGAGCGGAGTCGTCGAGTGGAAGGAATGTATTAGCGCGAGTCTCCCGGACAGCACCGCTGCTGAGGAGCTTGACCTCCGAGCCCTCGCTTGATGCCTTCCGGCAGAGCAAAGACGCGGAAATTTCAAGGCAGGCGTCCAGATTAGAGCCGACCGTGTAGCTGTAGACTAATATAGCGACTGCTCTTCCACCCTTCGGCAATGTCAGTAGATTGCCTTTACACGTAGAGTCTCCCTATTGAATGTCAGCACGCCATAGACATGTCAATAAAGTCATGCATCTCCCATGTGATTTGCGGGTCGATGTAGCTTTGGTTATGTCACGCTGTGCATCAAAAGTACCAATGTCCAATCCCAGTGCTATATCGCATGCACCAAATTGCTGTCGTGCCGTGATGAGTCGAGGCTGTGCCGTGTCGGGTGCGCTCAACATATGCAGTCGAAGCGAAAAAGCATGATGCCTATGTAATAAGCTACGTGAAATAGCAAAAACTTATCTCACTTATCTCACTT
>DF238071.1:0-11164 GCA_000708835.1 Klebsormidium nitens | reverse complement strand
TTCTACGTGGCAAAGTACCGGCTCCCCCCGACCAAGGGGACCGGCATCGGCCCGTAGAACGTCCATGTGGACCAGCTTGAGAGGCTACATGCTCATCGACTACGATTCTAGGAAGGGAGCCGCGTTTGCTTCCCCATGATGCACGGCTTACACACCGAGGTTCTAGCGCTCTGAACGCCCCCGGTTTCTCGCCGACCTCCACGTGGTGTCTTGCATCATCTTCGCCAAGTTCCCATACCCGACTTGCCCCATCCGTTGATGTCACAGCTCGGCCGCTTCCGGCTTTCTCACGAGGAAGCACGCGTTCTCTCGCAGCGCGGCGGGCCCTAAACTCAGCATTTCCGAAAGCGGGCCCCTTTGGAGATCAATGCGTTCCCCACCCGGTCGACCACGTAGATTCCATCACTTTCCGAACCAAGGACTACCTCCCCGTGAACCTCAAACCACAATTGCCGTTCTCCTTGAACAATATTAAGGCGGCGACCTCGGTTGCTTACCGAAATCAGGTTTGCCGCAACTCATGGAACACATCACGTTCTGCATCTGAGGACCAAAAAGTCTTCCATCGCAGTCGCGCACAACAGCTCAACCGAGCCGCTCCCCTCTGCCCACAAGGTTCCCGGCGTCCCGAATCGTGAACTCTCGGCCACTCCCTACGAACATCTCGAGGGTCTCAAATAGGCTCTTGTCCACGATTAGGTGCTAAGAGCTACCCAACAGTGACGAGCCGATCGTCGGCAGCTACCCCCTCAATCACGCTAAAGGCCACTCCCTTGGAATGTTTACCTCCCTTCTTTTGCTATGGCTTGTGCTCCCGCATATCCGGCTTGCTGCACTTCCGGACAATGTCACAAAACTCACTGCAGTTGTAGCACTTAGGGCCCTTGCCCCGGCTCTCATCCTTGCCGTGGCTCTTCTTCTTGCTCCCTTTCCGCTGAGCTACACAAATTACCGCGAAGTCTGACCCACCACCGCCCTGAGCATCCTTGGGCAGCTGAAACCCTTTCATGCACCCAAGAGCTTCGGCAAATTCGCATCTACCAAGCTCAAGCCGCCTTCCGAAGCCATTAGAGTTGTTCTCAGGGTACTGAACGAGCTCGGCAATCCCGCTAGCACATCCGGCTTGACCTCGAAAACGGTGCTGTCAAATTTCCATACACTGAATCCTTTGCCCGAGCCACGTACGGTCACGGGCTCATGTGCACGACATTCTCTTGTGGGAATGCAACTCTTGCCTGAGTTGCATCTCCCGTACATCAAATTTGCTCCCGTAGGTCGTCTCAAGGGGATCCCAAGCCTCCTTTGCTGACTTGCACGCCTCAATTATTATCACGTACGATGGAAACGCCTTCGTCGATTGAGATGCGTGAGCTGCGGGATGTTTCCCTCCGTTTCATAGATTATTTGATGTCAACGAGAAGTTGATTTTGCCACTCCAATTGATGTCGTTATCTACATCAAGCTTCTACATGGACTTTGAACCCGTCAGCCATCTTAGGGTTTGCTTGCCTCTTCTCTGTTTCTCAGGCTAGGGTTAGCTCTTCTTTTCCGAGCTTCAAGAACTCCACAACAGTGGCATACGCCTCCAGCAAACCCTTCAAGGCGTGCACGGCCAGCTCACCCTCTGAGACGCTTTGTCCTGCCGCCTCTAAATCTATCTTGAGCTCCTGGTCTTCCCCTTGGTGTACTCTGCAATGGCTTTCCACTTGTCCAACCTTAGACCCGTCAGCTTTCTCCCGAGTTGAATCATGCACGCGTTGCTCCTTTTTTCAAAGTTGTCCTCCAACTTCTTCCACAACGCAAACACACTCATTGTGCCGTTTTCGCGACGGCCACTGCCAATGCACTAAAATATAGCCCACGACTCGCGATCGATCGCGAAAACGGGGCCTCGAAATTTCGCTTTGAAAAGTCAATAAGGCCCACTTTTCGACCGCCGTAGCTCGAAATTCACGGTAATTTCACTCAAGGATTTTGAATAAGCCAAAACTCCCACCGTGGCAGTTTGAGATTTTGACAATAGAATCTATTGCAACTTGGGAATTACCTTGGACTGCTCGTAATATGTTAAGATACGGGGTTCTTTGACGGCCAAATTGTGATAGAATTAGGCGGAAATAGACGGTGGTTTCCCTCTTGCGCTATATGTTAGAGGTGGGAGGTACTAGCCTTGAGTACGCTCCAATGTCTTGTGCTTGAGTCGTCCAGGAAGCGTAGGTTTGATGCATAAGGTCGGCCGTACCATTGAGAGCTTGCATAATTGAACATCCACTGTAGGATGCGCGAAATGTGAGCCGTAGGATTGAGTCCATTGTGAAAGGGTTCTTTTGTGATGTGCACTTTGGTGTAGCCGTTCGATGGGTTCTTTATAGGCAACGACGAATACGGACCGTCGATTTGTCGATTGAAACACCTAGGGTCAATGCTAGGCTTGAGCTAGGCTATAAGACTTGACTACATGTAAGTTCGAACCCAACTCATTCATTTTAAGAGATGCTTGTTGAGAGCTAGGGCGCTCCTTTTGTGAAGGCGCTTTGTGTGTGAGGGTGGTTGAATCCCTCTTAAATTCCAAGCATGAGCGTATGATTTCAACAGGTTATGGGCCCACAACAACGCTTTCTAGGTAAAGGAGGATGATGAGGTTGTTGTGAAGTTGAAGAGGAAGAGCTTTGAGTGAAGCTTAAGTTGGGTCTAGCGCTAAGAGAGGCCTTACCGCAGAGGAGATGGCGGGGATTGACAAGATTGTTATCCCGCAACTTGGAGGTGAGAATTGGTCGGTATGGAGGGCCAAGTTCCGAGCCCTTCTTGAGTACAAAGGGTTGTATGTTGTTATTGAGCAACCGGACCCGGTGGAAGGAAGAAAAGCATCGGGGCAAGCAAAGGCTTTGATGAACCTCCACACTCAAGATGCCTATGTAAAGTTGTTCATTGGGGAGTCCACGGCTGCCAAAGCTTGGAAGAAGCTTGAGGAGAACTTTGAGAAAACAAGCAACGCAAGGGTTGTCCAACTTAGGAAGAAGTTGACAAGCTTGACGTTGACCCGGGAGAAGAGCATTGCGGAGTATGTGGGAGAGTTTCGCGAGATACAGGTGGATTTGGAGACAGCGGGTCAAACCGTGTCCGAGGTAGAGTTGGCAATCCATGCCTTGAATGGTTTGCCTAAGGAGTATGCAACTCTAGTTGAGGTCCTAGAGTTGAGTGAGGAGGAGTTGACGTTGGACACAATTCAGCTCATGCAAAAGGAGCAAAAGTTGAAGTTGGAAGAGAAGCTAGGAACTCCGGAGAAGGAAAATAGTATGGGGAACGCATTTGTTGCCAACCGGGAACGGTATGAGACCGTTACCAAGGGTTCAAGTGAGCGGGGAGGTTTATCGGAGGGGTGATGCGCGAAGGCGGTCTCGACGCGAGGACGTGCTATGGTTGCAGAGAGAAGGGCCACGTCCGGGCCCATTGCTGGAAGAGGAACGCGGAGTGCTTCAATTGTGGGAAGAGGGGCCACATAAGCTCGGTGTGTAGGCCCCGAGGTGGTGCAAAAGGCGGCGGTGAGGACCGCCCGGACCGGAAGGAGTTTGCCGGTGTGGCGTTTATGGCGTGGCGCAAAGAGGCGCGGTTGCCGGCGGATGTGTGGCTTGTTGACTCGGGAAGCACGCAACACATCACCGGGGATAAGAGGCAATTTGCAAGCTACGAGAGGCTTGCGCGTACGGAGACGATTGAGGGGCTTGGAGGAGAAGCCTTGACGGCGGTGGGGATTGGGCAAGTTGTCTTGGAGTGTGAGACGCCAAACGGAACGGGCAAGGTGAGGTTTGGCACGTTCTGGAAGCGAGAATAAACTTGTTCGCAATGCGGCGAGCAACGGACGCGGGCGCAAGGATCTCTTTTGAAAGGGGGATTGCCCGTTTTGAGATGGGAGGTGTGGTGAGCATGGAGGCGGTGCAACACGGTGGATTGTGGGAGATTGCACAGGTAAGAAGGCAAGAGCATTCTTGGCGGTCAAGGGGCGTCGGTTAAGACGGAGCGTCGGTTTGGGAAGGTGGCACCGAAGCCGGAAATGAGAGTGGAGAAGAAGCAAGCGGAGGTGAGGCCGGTCAAGGTCATTGAGGTTGACCTTGAGTCGGGCGATGAGTCGGACAACGGGGTGAAGGAGACCCAATCGGTGGATGTAAGCGTCGGGAAAATGGAGACCCCAACGGAGAAGAAGACGGAGAAACACTGCGCAACGGAAGCCGTGGGAGCGGGAGCGGAAGGCGTGGAAGCAACCACAGCAGAACGCGTGGGAGCACGGATCAACCGGAAGGACAAGGTTGAAAGCGAAAAGATGATGTCGCCGGAGATGGACGGCAAGCGATATCCGGAGCGTACACGTGTGCCACCGGGAGAAGATCGGAAGGGCGAGACGGGATGGGTAACACCGAAGGCCAAGAAGCGAGCGGGTCGGAAGGGTTAGATGCAAGTGGGACAATTTGTGGGACTGTTAAAATACGGGGTTCTTTGACGGCCAAATTGTGATGGAGTTTGGCGGAAATAGAGGGTAGTTTCGCTCTTGTGCCGTATGTTAGAGTTGGGAGGTACTAGCCTTGAATACGCTCTAATGTCTTGTGCTTGAGTCGTCCATGGAAGCGTAGCTTTGATGCATAAGGGTGGCCGTACCATTGTGAGCTTGCATGATTTAATATCCACCGTAGGATGCGCGAAAAGTGAGCCGTAGGATTGAGTCCATTGTGAAAGGGTTCTTTGTGAGGTGTAGCCGTTCGATGGGTTCTTTATAGGCAACGACGAATACGGACCGTCGATTTGTCGATTGAAACACCTAGGTTAATGCTGGGCTTGAGCTAGGCTATAAGACTTGACTACATGTAGAGAACCCAACTCATTCATATTAAGAGATGCTTGTTGAGAGCTAGGGCGCTCCTTTTGTGAAGGCGCTTTGTGTGTGAGGGTGGTTGAATCCCTCCTAGATTCCAAGCACGAGCGTATGATTTCAACATAATAAAGGTCTATCCCAATCTTCAGAACCAAAATCGTGGCACAGGTACACAAACGCAGGCTACCTTTACAACCTTAAAAATGGCCTTTTTTGACCACTTTCGAGTCTGGAGTGGTAAAATTTGCCTACCGCGCGAATTCGGCTTTACGACTTCGCGAGCGGAAAATTTGCCGTTTGCGTTGTGTCCACGCTTTTTGCAAAGCGTGGTTCCATAGCGTTCTTGAAGAGGCGTGCAAGCATGCCCCTAACCTTTTTAGAGAAATCCATGTCTCCCACCTGTCAGAAAAGATTGCGTTGCAGGATGAGGTACGAGTAACCGTCGATGCCTCAAAATCCAATTCCGCACTGTGCGATGGAGCTTGCCGGTGCCCGGGTGGGTGGGCCGGTACTCAGTCGATGGTGGAGTTTTATGTATCGCGGGTCGCGGTGGTACTGCCGAAGCCAAAATGTGTGAGAGTCGCGACTTGCGAGGTACAAAGGTTGTCAGTACCGTACGAAAAATTTAGTAACAATTGTACTATATAAACGGTAAAATGTACCTTCAAGTCATGGAAGCCTCTACATGTAGAAGTTTTCATCGCAAGACCTAGAGCTCGACGAAGTGTACTGGACCGGGCAACAGTCTAACCCTTCCAAGCTATGATTAAAATACCGCCGCCCATAGCTTGAGAAGTCTAACCAAGTATTTCTACGCCGTAAACGTCGGAGTTCACATTTTCAATACTACCCTAGGCTGACTGGAATCCCCGTTGCAAAAATTCTGCTCGCGTACTGGAAACTTGTCGTACAGGACACTAGTAGGTACCGTGCGACGCTTCAAGGCCTGGGGTTGCGCAACCCCCAACATGAAATCGACGGTCAACATGGACGATAAGATCGATCGACGGCGAATCCTACCTTATCTTGCAATTAAATCTTTCTCTGACAGGTGGGACTTGAATAGCCTTGGTCGCCGCAGGTGGGCATGGGTATGGCGTTCTTCAAAAACGCTATGTTCACCCTCAATCAACTTCATATATGCATCTTCCGTGTGGATCAGCATCAACCCCCTTCGCTTGGCTTGACAGTTTCCTACCTTCCACGACTGCGGCTCCTCCAATTTACACAGCCATCCCTTGTATGCAAAAAGCCCACGGATCTTGACGGAACTTGGCTTTTCACGTTAAACAGTTTTCACCACAGAGTTGCGGGATCGAGATTCAGTCGTCTCCCGCCATCTCAAATACACTCTTCCTTGAACACAAAGAAGGCAAATCCCTGCTGCAATTTAAGGTTGGATGACAGCCAAATTGTGGACAGTAAGAGCAAAGAGAATGACTATTTGTTTGATATCGATGAAAGAGAGTGAGGGCTTGACATATTAAGATGAAAGAAGTTGAGACCGGCAGATTAAGAGAGAAAAGGTAAAAGGCCTGGCAGATTAAGATGAAAAGGATTGAGTGCTTGATGATCAAGATAAGAGGAGCCGAGTGCTTGGCAGATAAAGATAAAAGAAGTTATGTGCTTGATGGATTAAGATAAAAGGGATTGTGTGCTTGGTTGATTAAGACCAAGTAGCCCAAGTACTTGGCAGATTAAGACCAAACAGATTTGGAAGAACTTGCAAAAGATTAAGAACCTTGCAGACGATTAATACCCGATTTGTGTGGACCGTTCGATGGTACTTGGTTGAGTGAGTGAAGCTAGGCCGTCGATTTTAGTATCCACGTATCTAAAGGTCATGTGTTGAGATTCGGGCATTTAGTGTGCACGATCTCTTGGGTAACGTCGACGGGAGTTCGACGATAACCGGTAGTTAGCGGTTGGCGGTTAAATTTGGCGGGTTACAGCGTTACACCCGAATGACTTATTGAGGTAACCGCCGTAATGAGTAGGTTCGATAATAGCCGTAGATATTCAGATTTGCGCGAGATCTTCGGACTTGCTTATCCGCGGTAAACTCAGCCTACTAGGCTATCAGTGCAGACCTAGACTAGGAGTGTGACTCTACTGGAGTGAGTTTAGCATAGCACACAGACTGCAGAGCTTTAGCGCCGCTAGACTCCGAACACTCGATATGTATTGTGTGAACTTGATCATTCGATCATTCATTCCAAACAACGCCGTGTTTCAACAGGTTATGGGCCCACGGCGCACGGACGGCGCACCACGGCGTCTGAGGAGTGAAGGCGCAAGCATTCAATAGTAGGCCTCCGTAAGGGTGGGAATTGAATCTGTGCGCCGAGGTCGGCCAATGGTTCTCTCTTGTCAATGAAGGCACGGTGGGGGCGGTCTGCTTTATCGTGGATGCTCTTTGAGCACAACGACATTTGAAAGCCCGTAAGGGGGATCAAGTGGCAGGGAAAGCCTAAAAGGAAAATTTCCACCTTTGGTCCTGACAAAAAAGAGAAAGGGAACGCAATCCCTAAATTGGCCGACGGATACAAGGTCCACATCGATAAGTTGGATGTGGAGAACTATAGAACGTGGAGTTCGAAGATTAAGTTTCTTCTGACTTCCAAGGATCTATGGAACGGGGTTGAGGATCCCGTAGCGCACCCTGCTCAATCAAAGAAAGCGTTGTCCATCATCGGGCTAAACGTTGAGGACCACCATTTGGGGTCGATTGAGGATTGCAAAACCGCAAAGGAGGCGTGGGATCTCCTTGAGAAGACCTACAAGAGCAAAACCAATGCAAGGAAGATGCAGCTCAGGCAAGAGTTGCATTCTCTCAAGATGAAGTCGGGTGAGCCCGTGACCATGTATATGGGTCGGGCAAGGATTTGTATAAGGACTTGGTTGCCACCGGTTTTGAGATGAAGCCGGATGAGTTGGCATGGAGCGTGCTTGCGGGATTGCCCAAGACGTTCAGTACCCTGAGAACAATCCGAGGCTTCGGAGAGCGCTATTAGCTCGGTGGATGCGATTCTGCCGAAGCTCTTGGTGCATGAGCAAGGGTTTGAGGAGTCGCCTAAGGAAAAGGGCGGCGGTGGGTCGGACTCCGCAGTGGCCTACGTGGCCGGGCGGAAAGGGAAGGAGAAAGTGCACGGCAAGGATGAGAACCGGGGCAAAGGGCCCAAGTGCTATAATTGCGCGGAGTTTGGTCACATTGCCCGGAAGTGCAGTAAGCCGGATAGGCGGGAGCACAAGCCGGAGCAAAAAAAGGGGGGAAACCTCCCAGGGGTGTGGCCTTTAGGGTCATTGAGGGGGTGTCGACCGACGAGTGGCTCGTCGATTCGGGTAGCTCCCAACACCTCACCGGGGACAAGAGCCTATTTGAGACCCTCGAAATGTTCGGGGGGAGTGGCCGAGAGTTCACGTTCGGGGACAAGGGAACCCTATGGGCAGAGGGGAGCGGCTCGGTAGAGCTGCGGTGTGCGACACCGACCGGAGAAAGTCTGGTCACTCTGCAGAACGTGATGTATGTCCCGAGGGTGGCGGCGAATTTGATCTCGGTGAGCAAGGCCACCGAGGTTGCGTCAATGCTGTTCAAGGAGAACGGCAACTGCGAGCTTGAGGTTGACGAGGAGGTAGTCCTTGTGGCTCGGAAGGTGAAGGGGGTCTATGTGGTCAACCGCGCGGAGAAGGAGACGTGCTTCCTTGTGAAGAAGCCGGAAACGGCGGAGCTGTGGCACCGACGGTTGGGACACGCCGGGTACGAAAACTTGGCGAAGATGGTGCAGCGCGACCTTGTGGAAGGGGTCGGGGTGAAACCGAGTGCGTTCAGGGCGCTTAAAACCTCGGTGTGTGAGCCCTGCATTATGGGGAAGCAAACTAGGCTCCCCTTTCCCGGAATCCGACTCGGTGAGCACGGAGCCTCTTGAGCTAGTCCATATGGACGTCTGCGGGACAATGCCGGTAGCCTCGGTAGGGGGAAGCCGGTACTTTGCCGCGTTTTTGGACGACTACATCAAACTCTCGGTTGTAGTCCCCTTGAAGCAGAAAAGCGAGGTGGCCAAGGTCACAGAGCACGTGATCAACCGGTTGGAGTTGCAATCGGGGAAGCAGCTCAAGTCGGTGCGGACAGACCGGGGCAAGGAGTACGTCAACAAGGCCCTTAAAAACGTTTTCGAAGGCAAGGGGACGGTCCACCAGAAAACCGCCCCCTATAGCGCCGAGCAGAATGGGTTGGCGGAACGACTTAACGGGGATTTAGAGGAGAAGACCCGGGCAATGCTTGAGGACTCGGGGTTGGCCAAAGAGTTGTGGGCGAAAGCCGTGGTGACGGCCAACTACACCCGGAACCGGACGCCCGTGAGCGCCCATGGAAGGACTCCCTGGGAACTTTTCTTCGGTGAAAAGCCGAATGTCGGGCATACGAGGGTTTTTGGGGCCCGAGCGTTCCGCCACGTACCCAAGCAGCGGAGGCGTAAGCTAGATCCGGTGAGCGAGCGATGTGTGTTCGTGGGGTACGAGCCGGCCTCGAAGGCTTACAGGTTGCTCCGGGACCGTGACGGGAAGTTAATCATCTCCCGGGACGTTATCTTTGACAAGGGAATCGGGGGAGATGGAATTGTCGAGCTTGGCTCCGACCCCACGGACGGTTCAAACACCGGCTGCCCAGAGGTACCCCGCGCGCAAACGACGCGCACCGGGGAAGTGGTACCGCGCTAACTTAGCGGCGGAACCGAAGGCCGGGGAGCACCCCAAAGGGACGGGGGAGCACCCAGAACCGCAAACCTATCAGGAAGCCGTAGGGGGAGAAGAGAGTGAACTATGGCGGAAGTCGATGGACGAGGAGATGCGGTCTTTGTTGGAGAACGGGACCTGGGAGCTCGTCGAAAGACCGGAAGGGGTCAAGCCGGTTCCCATGAAGTGGGTTTACAAGATAAAGCGGGACGCTCTCGGAAATGTGGAGCGGTACAAGTCCCGGCTGGTGGCGAAAGGGTACCTGCAAAAGCAGGGAATTGACTTTGAGGAAGTCTACGCCCCAATGAGCAACCACACCACATTGCGTGCATTGTTGGCGGTGGTCGCGGAGCGCGACTAGGAGCTGCACCAGCTGGACGTCAAAACGGCGTTCCTCAATGGGGAGCTGGAGGAGGAGATCTACATGCAGCAACCGAAGGGATACGAGCAAGGCGGGCCCAACGTGGTTTGCCACCTCAAGCGCACTTTGTACGGGTTGCGCCAGGCGCCGCGTGCATGGCACATGCGCCTGAAGGAGGAGCTCGGGAACTTTGAGTTTGTGGCGTCAATGGCGGACGCGGCGCTCTTCACGGGAATAGTAGCCGGGGAGCGGGTCTACATAGTGGTGTGGGTGGACGACATCCTAGTGGCGGCCCGGGGAGCGGAGCGCATTGCCAAAGTGAAGGCGCATTTGGGGGAGAAGTTCGACGTGCGCGACCTGGGGGAGGCGAAATACTTCCTCGGCATGGAGCTGGCGCGCGATAGGGAGGCGCGCACCCGGAAGCTAACACAGAAGAAGCTGACGGGAGAGGTTGTCGGACGGTACGGACTAGCGAGCGCTCGGGCGCGCTCGGTCCCTCTCGGAACCGGGGGACAACTTAACCAAAGAAAGTGAACCCCTCGACACAAAGCGGTTTCCCTACAGTGAGTGCGTGGGGAGCCTGTTGTACTTGAGTGTGTGCAGTCGGCCGGACATTGCACAGGCAGTGGGCGCGCTTGTGCGCTTAATGGCGGGGCCGACGGAGGAGCACTGGCGGGCGGCGCTTGGAGTTGTGCGCTACCTAGCGGGTACGGCAGAGGACGGGGTAAAGTTTGGGGGAAGCGGAGAGACTCTCATCGCTTATTGCGACGCAGATTACGCGGGTGACGTGGACACAAAGCGGTCCACAACGGGGTACGTCTTCCTGATGTATGGGGGGGCGGTGAGCTGGTCGAGGTAGGCTACAGCCAACGGTGGCGGCCTCGACGGTAGAGGCGGAGTATATGAGCGCAGCGCAAGCGGTGAAGGAGGCGCTGTGGTTCCGCAAACTCGGGGGAGACCTTGAGTTGGACTTTAGGACGGTCCTGATCTACTGCAACAACCAAGGGGCAATACGGCTCCTCAAGCACCCGATCGCTTCACAGCGGCCGAAGCACATTGACGTGATTCATCACTTTGCACGGGAGCGTGTGGCACGCAAGGAGGTTGCATTCGCGTACTGCGGGACGGAGGACATGAAGGCGGACATCATGACCAAGGCGTTAACACCGGGGAAGTTCAAGAAGTGCAAGAGCGAGATAGGAATTGCA
>DF238072.1:0-13304 GCA_000708835.1 Klebsormidium nitens | reverse complement strand
CACTGTGAGAAAGCCTTTTGTCTGGACAAAAGCTGAATCCGGTCTGAACGAGTTTCTCCCGTCCGGAACGAGTCTGAATGCGTCGGACGCCGTTCAGACTGTCCAGAAAGTCTGGAAAACATCTGGGAACGGTCCGAACGACATCTGAAACCCATCTGAATCGCCTGCGGATTCAAAGTAGGACCTTTGACAGCCTCAAAGCTTAGAGACACGCGTGCATGTGAAGCTCTAGTTCACAGCTGCCCCAAGTCTTCGCTCAAGATGCAACACCCGGGCTTGAGACGGTAGCTCATCCATCATGAAAGTGGACTCGAATCGCTACAGTATACGTAGTTGAAGCTGCTGTTCAAAAGACTTTGTAGGCAAAATGGCGGATCTATGATTCCACCATATGATCACACATGATGCATATGAGCCAGCCGGCTGTTCTGGCTTGCATCCGCATGCATGTGGCTGCACATGCATCCCTGCTGGCTGCAAATGCAATGCATGTGTTCATGACCTTCAGAGGATCGCCAACACTTTCAAATACCAAATGGCATCACGTGCAAAGTAATGACTCTCGGAAGTCAATGTGATTTATCGACTAAGTCCTGGTCAACCCACTTAATGCTAATCTGCTTCCGCAAGGGTTCAACTTTGATTAACTCGGGATCAGCAGGGTTTTATCAATCTTTGTTTATGCAACTCGCGTTCCTCAATCGCATTCGACCGGAGGGAACAGTCCAACCAAAGCACCACGCCAGATACATTCTTGAATCTTACGCTCGCTCTTTCGTCTAAGCTCAATCCAACTTGTCTCAACCACGGCGGCCGCGCCGGTCAGAGTCCCCGCGAACGACAGGGAAGCACAAACGTCCGTTTCTCGTTGCCCTTCTCCTTCACGAACACGAACTTCGTGATCAGGCAGCTGACGTCAAAGAACTTTCCGGACATGATGGGCTGGCTGGCGTCGATCACATCTAGCCCCTTCTCCGTCTTCGCCTGTCCGAAAACGTCTAGTTGCACTACCCGCAGCTGGTCCCCGGTCACTCCGTCTAACACCCGAAAAAATCGGAGGACAGTCGCGTACGCAAGCTTCGCTTGCCTGCCTTGCTTCAACGCGACGCGGACTTGGACGTTGAAGGAGTGCCGCACCTTGGTCGCGTAGTGCTCGCGCGCCTGGAACCCCTCCCCCCGCACCTGAGCGGCCCGGAACTCGTGCACCGACCAACGCGTCTGGTCGGTGGTGAACTCCGCACTCTCCGCAAAACTGCCGAGGTCCGCCAGAGCGTCGTCCCCGAGCTGCCCCAGCCGCACTTTCCGGCCCACGTGCAGGAACTGCACCCCATCTTGAAGCTCGTCTGTCGGCCCCTTGAATTGCTCCGGCTCCGGAACTTCGGACAGCCCGACGAGAGGGGCGTACTCGGGGACTTCGATGGCGCAGTTGATCAGCGCCTTCTTCAGCAGTACGTCGTTCCCGATGACCTTGGCGGGCTGCCACGTCAGCCCCATGTTGGCGACCGTCTGCTTCATTTCTTGCACGCCCTGCTCCACCCACCACTCCAGGCTCTTGGCGGTGGCCCCGGTTGCTGTTTCTTGATCAAAAGCGTGGTTCACGATCATGTGCAAGTTGAGCTTGCACATGTGCGGTCCGATCTCCTGCACGAGGTGAGAATTTCAATGGGCATCAGTAGAGCGAACACATAATCCCAGCCGGGTGTAAGAAAACGACTAGAAGAACGGAAGGCTCATTGACCACATGATACATCTTGGTAAGGATATATATCAGTGGGGCGTACGGGCGGTTGCCGACCTCATCCGTCTGGTTGCCGACCTCATCAGAGGACCAGCTTTTCAATCAAGAATCAGAGTTCCGGCTCAGAATAATCCTCTTGATGTTCAGTGTTTTGTAATGGCAGCTTGTTTCGAGAGCATCACTGAAAAGTGTCAGAAACGGAGCCGGTGTGACCAGTGGACGCGAGAGGCTGTGTGCAGCTGCTTGGGCGGGCATTGGGCGCAGCACGTCGATCGTTATCTTCCTAAACTAGGAAAGTTAGCTCTAAACATCGGTCGTTGAGATCGGGGAGGCGCCGTGCACGGGCGAACTGATTTTGAGCGTCCGAAAAGCAGCACGAAAGCGGCCCGAAAGCGTCCGACAAAGCAGCATGAAAGCGGCCCGAAAGCGTCCGGAAAAGCAGCTTGAAAGCGGCCCGAAAGCGTTCCGAAATAGCAGCATGAAAGTGGTAGGACAGCGTCCGAAGGAACACTGTTGATAGCGGCTCGAAAGCGTCCAAAAAGCGTACAGAAAACGGTTAAAAGCGTCCGGAAAGGGCAGCCGGAAAGCGGCCTGACAGCGCCCGGAAAGCCGAAAAAGAAGCCGGAAAGCGGCAGGAGCGTCCAGAAAACGTCAGGAAAGCAATCAGAAGCGTCCGGAATGCCTTTGGAAAGCTGGCGGAAAGCTGGCGGAAAGCGTCCGAATAATTGGCCGGATAGCGGCGGGGAAGCGTCCGAATAAGCAGCCGAAAGGGACAGGAAAGCGTGCAAAAAGCGTCGAGAGAGCTGTTAAAAGCGTCCGGAATGGGCAGCCGGGAAGCGGCCGGAAAAGCGTCTAATTAAGGTCGGCCGGGAAGGGTCCAATTTTCCAAAAAGCGGCAGGACAAACCCAGAAGCGTCCGAGAAGCTCAAGGCAAGCGTCGAAAACTGTCCAGAAAGGGTCCGCAAGGCGCCCTGGAGGGCTGAAGGTAGTTTGTAGCACTGAGGTCCAAGTTGTGAAACGAGGAAATCACAAGACCAATCTTTAAAGTTTGAATGCGCTCGTGCTCTTCACCTGCTCGACAATTTTGGCGTACGCGAGCGCGTTTTGCTTCGCTTTCACCCTCTGCTCCATGTCCATCCCGTCGTCCGTGATCCTGCAGTAGTGCAGCACCACCGCTCGCAGATGACGCCAGGCCTTGTCGAGCTCCGGGGTGAGGCAGCCCCGCATGACGTACACCGAGCTGGTTTCGACAAACTGGAGCAGCTCCGACATCGTCATTGAGCCCCTGTGCTTCACGACGCACTTGCCAGGGCTCCCGTGCTCATGCGTCCACCGGATTTCCCCCTGCCGTTCCACGACCTTCCGCCGGTTTGCTTTCGTCATCACGTGCTCCGGCCGGTCCGCCTCCAATTTGTAGTCCGCCATGACCACGTTCAGAAAGTCTTTCACGTTTCCGAGTAGGCATCCGTGGGCGATAGGCAGCAGGAAGCCCTTCGTGACGTCGAAGTACGGGAGGAATTTTGCCACGCAACAAACCCCTTTATACCCCGTCTCCTCTTCACTTTCCTCCTCATTTTCTACCGCCTCCCCGTGCCTTAAGTGCTGCTCGTGCGTCCTCCGCGGCGCCTGCCCCGCGAGTAGCCCTTTACCCCCCCCCCGGATGTGTTGCGGAGCTGGTTTGGCATAACCGGCGAAGTATACCCCCTGCTTGGGTCCCTCGTACTTGCTCCCCTCGAACCAGCAGTAACCGCACCCCAGGTATGCGGTCGCCGCGACGAACTCCTGGAGAGCGTTCCGCGCGAGCGTGTCCGTGCTGATGAGGCAGACGTATGTCCGGTGGCGGGTCGTTTGCTTGGTGGAGCTGTCGACAGTGATCTCGAAACCTGCACCAAAGGGGATCACTCACTCTCAGTGCGGAGCATTCGTTCCAAACAAACAGGATTCGCTCTCACTCCGTTCCCTTTTCTCCGTGGGTGCGCCATGATACGGACCCTTTCAGGCGGGAAGGTGCTAGGTTGAAAACAAACTTAGGATACGAAAGTTTCAAAGATTTGTGTCCTGTGCCACAGCTCAGGCTCTCAAACTGAGCAGCCGGAGTCAAAGAAACTTAATTGCAGATAGAGATTCGGCGCGGACGCAACTAGAGCGCATCGCATGAGGTTGTTATAAGGTCATGAACGGAGAGAACCTCGGCACTCCTTGAAAACCGGGGCAAGCCTTCAAGGAGCACCAGGCACTTAGACGAGTGTGGCCAACCGCCCGGAATTCCAACCCGGCGCTCTAGCGGGCCCACCGGGTACTAGGGTGGGGTCTAAGAATGACCCGGGTGACTGTACCGGGCATTTTTGCTTATGAGGTGGAAGTGTTTGCAGGCCCTTATTTAAGCAAGGGAGTGGATGGATTTGGACCTGACCGGTCTTTCCACAGCAGCCCAGATGGCTTTCTGTCAAAACATTTGGTAGAACTAGAGCGAAAGAAAAGAGCAGATGAGGCCGGGTAAAAGTGTGCGCGCGCTCATGCGCACGGCAGGAGACAACGAGGTGCGGTGCCGGATGATGGAGATAAACAGCTAGCACGGAACGGCTTAGGCGGCCAAAGAGAGGGCACGAACCAGCACAGAAAGAGGCTAGGAACCTGGAAGAAACGGATCGGAAAAGAATTTGGGAGCGCAAAAAAGCAGGCCCGGGGCCAACAAGGTGAGGGCCCGGGAAGTGGAATCGAGGGCCCGGGGACCAGATGAAAGGGACCGGGAGACAGAAGAGTCGGCTCAGAGAACGGACGGAAGACTCCAAGGAGCAGAAGCATTGACCGGAAAACGGAAAAAAGGGCCCGGGGAGCGGCAAACAGGGCTCGCAAAAAGCAGGTGGAGCGAGGGTGTCGGCAAAAAGGGCCCACGAAAGCGAGGCAAGGACACCGAATTTTGTAAGACAGACCAGCTTCATGTAAGTAGAGCAGCGCGGTTCAATTCTCGCTTCTCACCTTGCGTCCCTCCTTTGGCCGCCTCTCCCAGCACCCCCTCAAAGTAGGGCGCTATCCACGTCGGCTCCTTGGGCCCTCGGATAATGATCAGCACTTGTCGGAAGCGCTTCTCGCTGCGCCGCGTACTAGAGAGGTCGAGAGACCTGAGGAACACGAAGCCCATGCTAAATTGCAGACCCTTGTAGGGCTTTGCAAAATCAAAACCTATTTCATAACCTCCGTTCTCCCTACGAAACAGCCCCCCCCCCACTTTCGCGTCTATTTCCGCAGCGTACCGTCCCCCCCAAAAGTCGTCGCCGAACGGATCTCTCGTCCCGTCTTCATTTCTGGCTTTGCAGAATTCCGGGTCAGCCCAGAGCTCCTTTATTGACTTCTCGAAGCCGAAGTCGATGCAATAGTTGCGCGGCCGGAGGCGCGGCCCCTTTTGCGTGCGGTACTCTTCAAAGCGCCTCTCGTCGCAAGCTGGACACCTGAGGGCAGAAGGGAGAATTCTGCTTATGAGAATTATGCTTGACATACATGTCATGAATGCTTACAGCCAAAGATGAGGAGGACAATGAAGAGGCGATACTTGTGGCTCATCTGAAGATACAAGCTTTGGCCCCAAAATGGTCACAATCATCAATTGTACCCAAGATTGTCAACAAGCAGGTGTTTCCAACCCAATGAAGAGGCAGGCAAAGGTTGCTCGTAGATGCTTCAACCTGCTGCTGATGAGCAGCAACAACACAACAGATTGAATGCGGAAAATGCTAGCAGTGCAAGCAAAAGCTCTTCTGGATACCTGGAGCTCAAGCGGATGTGTGAAAGTCACCTATGCTGCACTCTTCAACTCTTTTGACGGCAAGTATTCTCAAGTGACAACAACCGCTAAAACATGGCAGCTGAGGAAATAGAGCTAGCTTTCTCTCACAATTCGTCCTTGTGTAAGCGCCATTCTTTCTCCGGGAAGCGTTCAAATCGAACGCAGTCGTTGACGCAACAGTGTACGACATAGGGGCTCAGGTCCTCAGCCCCCACCACCTGCTTCATGGCATACAACGACGGCGGGTACAAGTTCGGTTGTGGCAGAAGTCTGGCAATGCGCTTGCACTGGCGGTCGAAAGTGTTGTTGCCGATTCCCCCACTTCTCTTTTCCTGTAGCGCTTCCATGGCAGCTGCCAGGACAGTGCTGGAAGAGCCGGAAAAGAGCGGTTGAAAGCGCCGGTTGCGCCACAGATGCTGCGCTGAGCTTGCATCCTGCAGCCGCGGACGCGTGTTTCAGTAAACCTTTCAATTCCAAGTTGCGCCGCGGCCGACAAATTGAGACGCGATTGGGACAAGATAAAAGTCTCAGTGTGTAAATGGAGCTAGCCTAAACTGAATGAACAATCATATCAAATCTTGGGAACGTTCCTTTACCTGATCAAATAGCATGCGGATGGGACAATGACTTCGCCTAGTGCTTCAGACGCACGACAGTTGCCTGATCGGCATAGGGTTTCACAGATGCAATATCATTTGGCGGAGTCCAACGTAAAAGCACATCTCAGCTCAAACAACAACAAACGCAGAAGAAACAATCTTGCTCTCGCAAAATGGGTCAGCCAATGCTAGAGGAATGAGAAGATGGAAGGCACACAACTCACGTTTCCCAGAGATGCACTCACACCCTCAGCATCATGATCCATGTCTTCTTCCTCACATTCTTGATCGCTAACGTTCATCAATCGCAGCAACTCTTCCATTTTGACTTCCAGACTCTCTCTACTGATTTCATTTTCTTCATCTGCTGATTGAGTCTCGGAGAGCTCATCATCCGAACTTAGATCTTGAAAATCCTCTTCTTCTACTGCGTCTCTTTGAGGCCCCTGCTGATCACTAAGCTCCTCACTCTCGTTCTCGTCATCCCCATCCCAGTCCCTCCATTCATTCTGCGGATCATCCTGGGGGTCTCGAGAGCCACTGTCACAGGCCTTCTCTTCCTGCACTCCTTCATGCACAGTCCCTGCTTCGGACTGTGCACTCCCATCGGCCCGCTTTCCGCCATTCAGATTGTGCTCCCTTAAGCCACTTATCTGCTGCTGATGCTCCTCTTGACTGGTCAGTCTTGCAATAAACTCAGCAGGTGACACTTCAGCAGCTGGTGTTGCCACAGCCTGAACATCCTCTGTGAAAGACTGTTGATCCTGATTGTGATGCAGACGCGGGCGCTTGAACACAGAGCCATCATTTCCTTCCTGTTCTAGTACAGGCTTGATTGAAGCTGCTGCACAGTCAATCCCTTTGAAGCAAGTAGCGTACCATGTTGACCTTTTCTTCCACTCATGACAGTTGCCACACTGTTTGTACTCGCTTCCCTCCAGAGTCCCACTAGAGACCGTTAGGATTGCAGCTCTTGCTGCTGCGAGCTGGTCCTTCTCAGAAGACTCACATGCTGCTGCTGCTGCTCCAGCAGGTGTCCATTGAATGCCAAGCTTAGTGCTAAGATCGTTGGCATCCATCATGGAGAAGCTGAGTCCTACATGCTCAACGTTGCTCCCACATTAGCAGTGAGAATTGAATATCTAGCTCTTGACTTCTCGAGCTCCCCATGTCCAGATTAGCTTGGAAAGCACCCTTGCCAAAAACTTGAAAGCTCTTGACCACCCAACCACCATCGTTGACATTCGTAATGCATGCAATCGTGCTAAAGGGCCATGATGAGAAACAGAAATTCCCAATCCAACCCCAGGGACGAAAGGGCCTCTGGGGCCTGGGTCCTGGCTGCCTCTGGCCCTGCATGCAGTCTCCGTGTATCAAACTAGCTTAGCCCTTATGTGTTTGTACGCCTGGTTATGTCTTTCAAGGTCCAAGAGGCTATGTCTGTGGTCGGAAGTATCTCCTCAGACGAAGTTACGCAAGCGATGCATCACGTATCGGAGGATTTTTGAAGGACTTATCTAAAAGAATCTTGTAATATATCCATTTCAAGCTTTATCTTCCCCATGCAACGACACTTTGAACTACGGTACATCAACTGCCGCTTGAGAGACCAAAAACATATGAACGATCGAGCGGCCAGGATATACTTTAGAGTTTCACCTGGAAAGCCCGCTGGAAAGTCTCACGGCTGTGAGTCGTAGTTGAGAGTGATCAACAGCAGACAGAGAAACTCCACTGAAACTGAAAGCTTACAAAAGGCAGCTTTCACATTGTGGCCTCCACCTAGAGCTGCACGCTGAGGAGCAATAGAGCCAAAGTGGAAGGCTGATTGGGTCTTGGCATAGTTGAAGTGGCGCTTTTCGGGTTGTTGAGCTCATCAGAAGCTCAGGGGAGGTTAATATAACTGGCGCGATTGCGTTGGAGAAATTCATCCCAACATGAATGGTCCTGAATAGCAGCTTGGGATGCTTTTTGCATGCTTAATGCCGCTGTTGACATCCCCTAGGGTGGAACGTGCAGCTCCTGCTTGAGCTGTGAAGATGCTCACTTAATCTTTCAGCTTGTATACTAAGCGATCAGGTGTCCAGGCTGATCAAGAGCTTCTCTTGGATAAAGCAATGCTGTAGGATCAGAAAGGGGTCACCTCTCCGCATCTCCTGGCACTAGGTCAGAATGGATTTCTCATCAGCACCTACAATCTATATTGAGCACGATGGTCACACTTTTCCTTTTTTCACCTGTCAGAGTGAGGAAAAGTTCATCTTCTCTTTGAGAGTTCACTTTGGTGCAGAGTGTCCCCCCACCAGCAAGACAGTGTTTCTGATTGGCGAACGTGATGGTCCAAGGGGAAAGGAGCTGCTGAAGGCTCCTCTTAGCATGTACCTGGAGAACAAGATCTCACATACAGAGCCTCTCAAGTTGGAGTTCGTAGACGATCCGCAACCCCCAGCAGCGGAGGCACAAGCATTCATGCAGGCTGGTCAAAGCGCAGGTGCCACAGGTGCCACAAGCACTGCAGCAAGAAGGTTGGCAGGTCCCTATGTGGACGATGCGCGTGGTGGCCAGTCAAGTCTTCCTTCAGCGCAAGACAAGAGGGCTGCCAAGCTCCGGAAAGGCCGCATCATTAACAAAGAGTGCGACGAAGATGGGGTGCCTCTAACGACGGCAGGCCAGAATTCAGAGATATTGCTCACAAGCTTGGAGCGCGCGGAGGTGCGGAAATTTGTGCTCCAGCATTGGGAGTTGGACGAGATCTCAGGGATCCCATATGATCTGACAGAGCAAGAGGAATCCGAATGTGTTGAGTTGAGTTTCCTGGAGATGCAAAAGAGTCCGATCTTGAGGGGCAGGCCCTATGGTGCTCTTAGGCACTACGCACGCCGGTGAGTTACAATTCCACTTCCCTGCATTGAGCCTGATTCAATACAGGACCATTGACCTGTGCAGGTTGACCGTCCTTTTACGAGCAGACTGCAAGTGATTGGTGTGGAAACATGCAGGAACTAGCTCCAGCTTGGAAGCTTCTTGTCTGACACGCATTCGAATGAAATCACTTCATTTGAGGAGATTTCTAGCAATCAGATTCTGCTCCCATGCTGACAAGTCTCATCACCACTCAAAGCAACTTCAAATGCGGTTCACTTTTGCAGTAGAAAAGAAATTTTGAAGTTGATCATTCGTTACGTACAAAAAAACAATATGCAAAGTTCAGGTCGAGCCTTCACCACTAGTATGTGCAGATGAGTCGACAATGCTTCTGAATCTCTCATCAGTTGCAAGTTGAAGTCAGAATAGACTCGAATCAGCCAGAACACTAATCGGAGATGAACCATGTACTTAGGGCCAATTTGGAGGCTGATTGAGGTGCTTCAGACGTCGTTTGCTTTGCAGGGCTTTCGGACAACTGCCATGCCACCGTTCATTCTGAACATCCGCATACGCTGCTCAACACGAAAGTGATGATAGCCAACGCCTGCCTGACATTCTCAACCATTCATCCATTCTACAGGTGGGTGTGGGATATGAACAGACACCGCACCAAGCCTCTGAAGCGGGGCCTGGACATCCTGAAGCTCCGAAAGAAGGGCTATGAAAGCGGTGGCAATGGAAAGGCAACCGGTGTCACCCGTGAGCCCCGGTCCAGGGCAGTGCCTGAAGTAGACGTTGCACCAAAGCGTTCTTTCAGCAGAAAGTCAAATGACAAGTCTAGCAAACCCCGTTCGATTGCAAAGGGGTCAGCGCAGGGTGACAAGGACGGGGCCCCTCTCAAACCAAGGAAAGAAAGTACGAAAACGCAAGAGAGCGGCGGCAAGCAGAAAGTTGGCGCTGCCAAGGATGCAAACGAGATAGACACGAAAAAGTCCAAAGGAAAGCGAAAGGCGGAGTCTCTGAAGGAAAAAGACAGCGGGACCTCCCCGGGAGCAGCCAAGGATGAAGAGCAAGACGTGGACTCCCCGCCGGCAAGAAAGCGGAAGAAGAGTGCAAAGGTCGCCGAAAACGAGGCGCGGCAGGCGGAGAAGAAAGAGGAGGCGGAGAAGCCGGCGAAGGTGACCAAGAAGGCGGCAGAGGCCAATAGGAAGAGGATTGCGCGACAACTTCAAGAGGCACGAGTTTTCGAGACTCTTGCTGACATGAAAGGGTAAGAATGGCGTCAAGTTTGGGGAGCTGGATAGCAACCGGTTGATTGTTGATGCAGTAGGAGACATTCTATGCTAGCCTCACATCTTCTTCAAACGTTCGGATTATTCTATGATGTGCATCGGTGACCCTATGCTTTTGTGCCATCCAAGTGAGAGCAAATCTGATCATTGTTTGGATGGGGGCCTGCTTCTTCGCTTCGTTGCATCAGATTGGAAGTGCTGATATTAGTGGTTTCGCCCCGAACTGCGCTGCAGCGTTCACACGACAGCGTAAGTTGCCAAGGACGTTCAACACTCCTTTAGAAGTTCCTGACTGTTCCAGAACGTTCGTTCTTCAATTCTCATCCTACAGGACAGCACCAGTGGAGGAAGATTCTGCGGACGCTTGGCTCGAGACAATTGCCGGTCGGGTAAGTCCGGATGAGGAAAGAAAATGCAGAAGCACTCAAGTATTCAAGCATCGCAGCGCTCAGCGGCTGCTCGTGCCCATTGTGGCCGCCTAGTCGACCCTAAGCAAGGTCTCAATTTCAGGATTCCAGGCAGAATGTTGTATCAGAGCTTCTCAAAATCTGAGCGCGTATGTCTTTCACTACTGCATCAACATGCGGAGCTCTTGTCGCGCTTGCCAACATGCATATGCATGTCCCAAATGCAAGAAAGCTTCCTGCTCTGCAGCTTCCTGAAGTCTTCACCTTCGACCAAATATTGGAGAAAGCGCCACGCCGCTTTTCAGCCAAGGACGTCGCGACTGCGCTTAGTGACAGTGGGGACTACGTTCTGGTTCAAGGTTGTTGGGTGAGTGAAGCCTCCATTTCATCTGTTTTGATAGGGGTTCGGCGACATAGGATGATCCAAAAGCAACCTGCTCGGGGCGACTGATTCCCATTTTTTGAAACCGACGAGGTCCTTCCGTTCCGTTCTCAATGGAACGGAACCATGGAACGGAACTCGCATTGCCGAAAGTGCGCGTCAGCGACGGGTGCTGCTTCAGGCCGTTCCGCTCAATGGAACCACTGAACCAGCGGAACGATTACGGCCAACATGAAGCCCGTCTACTCACTTTGTTTCCTATGAAGGGTCGGCAGCTTGAATACAGAACCGACCACTTATGTGTCTACCACGTTCCACCGTGTCGTCTCTGAAAGGCACAAGTCGCCCTCAAGAGCTTGCGAACAGCTTTTCAGTCTACTTCTTTCATTTTCATTCGTTACTTTTCGGTCGGCATACTCATTGCTCCGCGACGCCATTAACTGTCGGTTCCCAGAGTTGCGGAAATACTTACTTTGTTCTGCCACGTATAGGGTTGGGTGGAGCTGAAGAAGCTGGAACAAGGTGGATTCCCTTCCAGGCTTGAAAACTGACTTGCGCGGAACCACAAAAGCCTTTGCGTCTACGGATTCTTTAAGGACCTCGTATAAGTAACGCTCCCCTGTGCCAAACTGACGAAGTCGGACATGCAGGTGGCGTCCAAGAAGTATCTTCGAGCCGAGGTGGATATTAAAGCGAGCCCCGAGGAGATTGCTACACTGGGCTACCTGCGGGGGTACTTCTTGTCTCTGCTGGCGAAAGAGTGAGTTTTCGAAGGTGCTGTGAGTTCCTCTCTTCCGGAAAACGTACCTAAGATTTGGAAGCGAGTTGCAGTCGAAAGGTATCCTTGCTTGATCAGCTTTTGGAGGGAAGTCGGCGTCAGGACGCTCAGCTCTATCAATGGTGGGGGAACTTTCCATGCTTTTGCCTCTCAAGCGCGGTCTTAGGGGCTGTCACTGTTGCCCAGCGAATCGCGCATTCGATTAACTTGGGTAGGTTTGCGCCGTTTTCTCAAGTACTGATACAGGGTAGGCAGATCCAGATCCATGAGCTTGAAGTGGACAAAATATAGATTGTCTATGGGTTACGAGGCCACAAGAAGATTTGAAGGATGATTGAACGAGTAAATATCCGGCCCCCTTGTGGGTTGAATCCGACATTGTTCTGCTAACAAGGGCGCTTACCTCAGCAACTCACCGCTCTAGTTGCTCCACTTCCCGGGCCTCTTTTCTCCTCCACGCGGCCCCGAAACTCTCGCCCCTCGTCTTCCAACCCTCTAAGCTTCTCTTCCGCCTCCTCCACGCTCTGCCGCACCCTTAGAACTTCCTCCCCGCCCCGTCGCAGCGCGCTGTCCGCTCCTCGTAACCGCTCCAACATGACCTTCCGATCAGTTTCTAGACAATCAACCGCTTGGATCGCCTCTTGGACCATTCCATCCAGCGTCTGCAGTTTCCCTTTAGACTTCCTTGCCTCTTCCGCGGCTACCAGGGCCCTCCGGGATTAACGGGCCCTCTCCGCTCGTTCTCAACCTCTATTTTGCGCGCTCATTACCTTCTCCTTCAGCATCAGAAGTCGCTTGCTGAAACGTTCCGTTTCTTCCGCCGTCACGTTCCGCTCCTCGACCACTCGCCGGCACTCTTCTACAACGGAACCTAACTCCGCCCTATGTCAACTTCCTCCCCCTAAATGAGTCCCACAGCTCGGCCTCCAGTTTCCAGCACTTTCCCTTCCAACCCTGGACTCTTTCTCTACGCGCTCTTTCTCAACCACCGCTTCAAAGCCTCCCGCTCCCACAATTCTCTAGCCTTCCCCGCCTGCTGTTGCACTTCTAAAGCTTCCCGCTCCGCCTACTCTTTCGCCTTGGCACATATCTCCTCGCTTGAAAAATCCCGTCGTACGCTATCCCCTTCCTGCCATAGCATAGCCAGCAACTCCCGCAGCTCGTCCAGTTCCGTCCACACTGCCCAGTCCGTCGCCATCTTTACTTGCCTTTGAGCCAGGCTTCCTAGATTCCCCTCCCAGATTCCGAACCACTTTCAAACAAGTATCTGACGCCCCTCCCCATTCTTCTGCGAATGCAAATCCTGGCCAGATCTCTCCAAAGCAGAGACGCACCCGATGACAAGATCCACAGCCGTCAGCAACTTTTCTACAGCCGTCTTCCCCTCTTCCCCCTCCGAACCCACGACACCCCCTGTGAAAAGAAGCTATAAAGGCGCCGTATTAAACATCGTATT
>DF238074.1:0-13140 GCA_000708835.1 Klebsormidium nitens | reverse complement strand
CTAAGGCTTACGGGGTACCTTTTTATGTATCCTTTCATGTGCAACAGATGGATCGCAAAAAGATGGAGCGAAGCATGAGATATGCATGAAGACGTCTTCACATTTCTGTCCCACGGGTAATAGGGTTTTGAATCTGCGAATAAGGGAAGTTCGACCTTAACGACTTCGGTTCCTTTGCGGTACCAAACTTGACGTCTCACGTCCATCAAGACTGCAAGACGCTTATCTCCTGGTACTACCCATCCTTTGAAGACGTACGGGCCTTCCCAATGAAGGCGGAATCCTCGAATAACACCTGGTTTCTGCATTAGGACATAGTCACCTTTTCTGAGATCATCAATCCGCCTTTTGATTCTTTTTGCATTCCACCTAGCATAATTCTCTTTCGCTTTGACTTGGGACTCTTCGATATGCACTTTGATTTGTTGTTGTATGTTGCGAAGGTTTTGTAGGCGTTTGAGGTGGTCCTCAAAAGAGGGGTCGATTGCCTGATCGAATGGCAAAGCGCGCAACCATTTAAACAGCAGATCGGCGCGGATGACAGGTTTCCGACCGTATACTGCAATAAACGGGGAGGTTTTGATGCTTTCCTGGTAGGAAATATTGTACACGACCAGTCCGGCCTCACTGAAGAGGTAGTCATCTAGGCCCACCCACGTGGGCAGATTACAATTTGTGTCAAGTCGCGTCCGGCGATCGACTTGGTCAACCCCGATCGTTATCTACCATAGTCGAGTCACTGTCGCCGGTCCGCGCGCCGTACAAATTTGGAGTCGTGCGGTACGACGTCGCGAAATCACTCTATAAATTTGAGACTGTAAGACGGACAGTGACCAGTCATGGCGCTTCGCAAAAGCACTCAATGGTCGCTCATCACTGTAGGGAGCCTACTATTGCTTGCAGGTCTATTCATCTTTTTGAGTGCTGTAAATTGCTATCATTCATTGTCTATAAGTGTTCTGATGTTGGCAGCAATCTGCATAACTTTTCATCAAGGCGTTCGCAATCGTCCTGGAGGGCTTTTTAAGTAAGCGGCCTCCATTATCTTAAAACCGCTGCATTGGGCTGCTCGAAAAAGTGGTTCGTGGCATTGGAGGGTTTTTCCGCCACGGTGTTAGTTCTGCCGAAGCCAAAATTTGACCGTCAGATCGGACATCGGACGGCGTGCCTCTCGAAAAGCGACACTACCAAATTTGCCAGGGACGGGTCGTGTAACTAAAGATGATTGAAGAAACGTTGTTCTCCCATGTGCTCGGCCTCTGATCACAGTTGATCCGAAGCTGACTCTTCATGACTGACATCATTCTTTCGACTTGTCCGTTTGCTTTCGGGTTACGGGTTCGGATGGTCACATGTTTCAGACCTTTACCCTTTAGAGCGTTTGCAAATTGCTTGTTGAATTCTGTCCCTCTGTTAGTAACCACCTGATACGGACAGCTGTGACGAAGCAGAATCTCCTCTTTGAAAGCAGCTGGTACTGTTTTGGCTTTCCTATCTTTTAACGGGCGTCCGGACGTATGTTTGGTTACAGAATCAACAACCATCATAATAAACTTGTATTCGTTCTCTTTTGAAGCTTGGACAGGTCCTTGGAGATGTCGACGTGAACACGAAAGAAAGGTCCGGTTGGAGGCGTCGGGTAAATCTCACGGTCGGTTCGGGCGGCGTGCCCGGCTTTTTCCGGTTGGCAAGCAGGACATGACTTCAAAAAGTTGGCTGTAACTACGATTTAACTGAGGAAAGTAATATCTTTCTTCGACTAAAATTCTGAGTTTTCCTTTATTTTTAGGGTAATGAGCGTTTCGTTCGTGGAATTCCTCCAAAGTAGGCAAAACTTTGTCTTCCCAAAGCACTCGACACAAACCATGTTCTCGTTTTCGGTACAGAGCACCATCCTGAAAGATGAACGTGTTGGCTTTCCGTTTGAAACTTTGCTTCTGACATGAGCTCTGGATACCTTCGGGATACTTTCCTTCTTGAAAGAATGACGGTAATTGGTGCAAAATCTCGTACTGCGTTTGCCCGAAGGCGTTGCAAACACCGAAAACAAGTGCGGCTAGTTCGCCTTGAGTCGGTGCCATTCGTCTCTCCGTTCTGCTTAGGGTTCTAGAAGCATAGCCAATCACCTGTTCACGTTTAAATTTCGGGTTTATTTGACCTAGGATTGCGGAAACAGCGTGCTTCTCATAATCAGTGTCCAAAACGAACTGCAAATCTGGGTTATAGGAGGCAAGAACTGATTCCGAGCACAGGCACTCTTTCAAGAACTCGAAGACGCCTTGACAGGCTTCGGTCCACAAAAACTCTGAGTCTTTTTGCAAAAGACTAGTCATTGGCTTCGCTATGTGAGAAAACTTGGGTATGAAAGGCCTGTAATACTGCATAAGACCGAGAACGGACTGAAGTTGTTTCACAGTAGTCAGAGGTTTCAGGTTCCGGATTGCTTCAACATTCTTTTGAGACGGTTTGATGCCACCCTGAAAGATAACGTGACCAAGAAATTCGACTTCCTGCACTCCTACGACACATTTCTTGGGGCTTAGCTTCATTCCGGCCCAAGCAAGACGTTCCAGGACTCGATGAAGGCGCACAGCAAGGTCATGGATCGTGTCAGCACCTAAACAGAGCTCGTCAATAAAGATCTCAAGCCACGGAAAGTCAAGAGGAGGAAACACAATCTGTTGCAAACGGGTGAAGGTCGCCGGGGCGTTCTTGAGCCCCATCGGCATTACAAGCCATTCAAAAAGGCCAATATTCCAGAGGCAAAAGGCGGTATACTGGCGTGTTCCGGTTTGACAGGCACATTGTAAAATCCGCTCGTGACGTCCATGGTTGCGAAATACTTGACTCGTGAATCTGGCAAGCTTGTGTTGAAGGTCTGACATAAACGGCAGGGGCATAGACCAAGAACGAGTCACAGAGTTCAATTTCCGGAAGTCAATTAACAGTCTCCACAAACCAGGTTGTTTAGGTTTAGGCACAAGGAATGCAGGTGAAGACCAAGGTGATTTGCTAGGTCGTATCTGACCTTCTTTTACTAACTGCTGGATATACTCAACGGCGGCTTTTTGTTGTGCAAACGAAAGTTTGTACGGTCTGATTTTGAACGGCTTCTCTTCAGTCAGGTCGATTTCATGTTCAATCAAGGTTGTGTAACCGATGTCTCCCTTGTTCCGGCTGAAACTAGAGATGCGTCTTTTTACAACGTTAATCAGTTCGGTTCGTTCTGACTCGGTTAGCTCTTTACCAAAGGTTATTTCTGAAACAATCCGCTGTACATCTTCGTCGGTATACACGTCAGACTTTTTGAGTGACTCTACAGAGTACAGCTCTTCCCACGTGTCAGTACATAGTTCAATTTCAACACGGCATAACTCAAGTGGAGGTTCGGTACTGTTTGGCAGATAAATCCATATAAATTCCGTGAAGTCTGGTTTCGAGACAGCAGAACGGACAAGTTTCATGATTCTCTTAAGCCTTCCGTTCTTAACCTTATTCGACTTTGCCCATATTTGCATACAATCAAGGCTGGTATCCTTTCGAATCTTGATCCCTTTGATGACTAACCTAGGTTTGGTTGCTTGGGGGCAGCCGCATTCATGCACCGCAGCGACCCCTGCATGGTTCAGCCGTTTTTGGATCAGATGCAAATTCGAAGTCAGGTTGAAACTCCTTCAATTCATCTTTGGTTGCTCCTCAAATTTCAGTTATGCAATACGTTTCGCGGTTAGCGGTTGGGTTATCTCGCTCCTCGTCAGTCACAATTGGAAGGTTCACAGTGCCGCAACTGTGGTGCAAGTGCACTTCGTTTTTGCTTCTCAAGATCTCGCCCTTCAAAGGTCCCAATATATCGCTCGCAAGCAGCATGTTGTAAGAACAGTGCTCAGGCATCACAATCATGGTTGACCTGATGGTTAAAGGACCTAGGGTAACCTTTACACGAACTTTTCCCTCCGCGGGGACTAGGTCACCTGACGAGGGTTTGTAATGCACACCAGTCCGGCGAATCCGTTTCAAGATTCCGGTTTGAGATGCCGGAAAACATGGCACCACTGTCCACACAAATGATGCGGTTCTTAAGATTCTCAATCGTACCTCTGATTTCGGTTCGAAGTGGCTGGGGCAGGTCGTCGTCAAGCGGTTCATTCAAAGAACACTGCAGAAAGTGCGATTCAGTTGGTCTCCGAGGTTGCAGGTTCAGGTTGTCACCGACTTTAGACTGTTGGGACTCACTGACTGGTCTTTGAGCTCGACGGAATGGGCGAGCTCCTGGTTGCGGATTGTTCCTAACGGACCTCTTCTCATGCTCAAAAATCTGGTCAACGAAACGGTGCACCTCGGTTCGGAAATGTGGAAAGTTTTTGTGGGTTGCAAGCTGGTTTTGGATTGGCGAAAAGATTGCTTGAACCACACCTCGATTCTTCTCATCCAAGGCGGCTCGATTTTTCTTACGTGTTTCCATTCTCTGGACCTTTTGTTCGTCCGTGAGTGGGTTTTCGGCAACGGGTTTGACAGGGTGACGCTTGTCAGGAATATCTCCTCTCCGAGCACTCTTTGCAGGATTTTGGTCGGCAAAGTTCACACGTCTGCGTTTTTCAGCGGCATAAAGCTCACCGGTTTCACCATCAGAGTCATCAGAACCGGTGTAAGCATCATCATCATCATCATCAGAGATAGGATCATCACCTTCACGCTCAACTTGGAGTACTTCGAGAGGGGCGTCCTCTTCGTCAGTGCCTCCACAGACTTCTTCGACGTAATTGGTTTCCTTCGGTTTCTGCTTACAGTCAAAGCGGTGGGTGCCCCACCTGTTACAACAATCCAGAGGGGGGGCCTTAGGTGGGTTATTGCACTCACGAAGCAGGTGACCATACTCTAGACATCTGGGGCACTTGAACCTGCGCAAGGTATCGTCTGACAATTCCGGTTTGGCAGAGTTGGGTTTCTTTTGACCGACTTCCGCTCGAAGAGACTCCAGACTTTCAGAAACGTTATGGACTTGTTGGGAGAGGTCTTCTCCCGGCATGATACTGTAGATGGTTTCATACTCACGAGCTGCATCAATTGCTTCTTCAACAGTTCTTGGTGATCGACCAATCACAGTATCGCGGACACTTGGGTTCAGATTCTTGATGAAGTGGATTTTCTATTGCTGTGGACTGATGTTTAACTGCTGGAAAAAACGCATCATGACAGTTGAGTACTCTCCTACAGTTCTTTGGTCCTGTTTGAAGCGAATCATTTCGATGCAAATCTGGTCGTAGTTGTGGGTTCCAAACTGCAGCCGAAAAGGTTCCTTGAACTGTTCAAAGGTCTGGTCCTTGGGTTGAATGCTTGCCCAATTTTTAGCTGAACCGTCACAACACATCTTGGCCAAGCTGAGCATTTGATCAGAGGATGCATTGTAAAGCTTTTGAATTCGATCCATGTCATCCAACCAGTCCAAAGCTTCAAGACCCTGTTTCTTCCCATCGTACTTCGACATATGATGAAGGTTAGGAATAGCCCCACGTGGACCAGACGAAGAGCTGGTTCCTCCAGATGCAAAGACAGCTGGTTGGGTCAAAACTGAAGGTCCAAGTCGTGGTTGCACTCCTGACAAAACAGGTGCCTGTGTCAAAACCGAGGTTGGATTCACCGGGGCATAAGTAGGTCCACTTGAGACATACAAAGGTGCTGAACCTTGAGCAGGTTCATAGGCCAAAGGAAAAGTTTGAGTGGGTTGGTTAGGCCTCGGGGTTGGCCTCTCAGAAGTTGGTGCGGGGTTTACCGACTGGGCATGGCTTGGCTGACTTGTTGGTGCCGATGAAGGTAATTGGTTATCAAGGTTCCGAACAGGCAGGTTTTGAAGCATCAGGTTTTCCAAGAACCTTTGGCATACTTCTTGAATGACACCCACTGGCAAAGTCACATTTTCACCCAAAGTGCTGGTTTGCCCAGAAGGATACTGATTAATTAAAAGCTGTGGTACTTGAGTTGTTGACATAGGAACCGCAGATATTGCATTGACATAGGTCTGAGATGGAGGCATTTGTTCGTTGCTTCTGTTTGGTAGCCCATGAAACACACCTTGTTGGGTCAAGATTCTGTACAAAAGTGCCTGCTGGTTTGACACAGAATCTGGAGTAGGCAGTCGGAAAGAGTACTGAACCTGTTGATTTGCCGTTTGACCGCGGGTGTGTTCAGACAGCCTTGCGATTGTTTGGTCCCCATGCTGAATTTGCAGGCTCTCAGAAGATACCCCAGATCTGATGTGAAGAGTGTTAGGGACAGCAGAGGTTCTTGGTAGGGTAGCAGGCTGGTTTTTTGAGCTTTGCTCCCGATTGACACTCGCGGGCAAGGTTGTCTCGGCACGATTCTCATGAATTTCAGCTAAAGCTTTCTCTCTTTCCCTCGACTTAGCCTCCAAAGATGCAATCCTGGTTTCAAAAGCTAGCTCAATCTCAGCTCTAACTTGTGGGTCTGTCAGGTCAGCTTGTATTGGTTGCAACACACCGGAAGGCAAAGGTTCAGATTGGCTAGCCGGAGGGGGATCACTCTGCAAGGTGTCTTGATGCTCTTGATTTGTTGCCATTCTGAAAAGTCTCAGCAAAGAAACATTCAATAGATGCTTGAGGTTGATTATGGTTTGAATCAGTCTTACCTGGTCTCTGCCAAGTTGAGCCGTCGTGCACTCCTCTCAAGGATTCTGTCTGTGCTCTCGTGAAATTCGTGTACGGCACAGGCCACCCAATCCTCTGAAGATGCTCTAGTCACTCCAACAGCAAATCTTCCCACAGGTGTTGTCAATCTGCTTGCTGGCCTGTTCCCTAGTTGATTTGAGTCGCCGGTTCTACGAGACCTCCAGCCTCTCAAGAATGGAAGCTCAATAGGCATGAAAGCACGGAGCTTTCCACTCAATGTTTTTATTTGAACGTGTCAGCTGTTTTCAGAGCAGCAACTTTTACTTGATCCCTCTCTCTTCCCTTGTAATAAGTCAGCTCATATGAGGATGAGACCAACAGGAAGAGTTCCCCGGTGTCGGCGCCAAAAATCCGTCGCCACTCAAAACTTAGCTATGCCGACACTTACGACTCATGCAATAAATGCAGTTCTCACTGCAGTCACTGTACAAGGTCCGATTGATCAGCTCTTCTGATGATGCAACGTTCTTTCCCACAATCTCAATGATGCATACACCGAGATTCGCACTTAAGTTCGGCAGGCTTGCACACGAGCAAGCTGGCAACGGCACGAGACAATGCTGGCACACAAGTGCAGCTGAAACGATGGCGCAAGGCAAAGTTTTGGATGTTGGTATTGGCAAAAGGATGTCACTTTTATCCTCCCTCCGTCTTTTCTACTCTCTTCTTCACTTTTGCACTAGGCTAGAACTAGAATAAAGTCTCTAGTTCATAAGTTAAGGCCGAGCGTCTGATACACTGTTTCTGCATTGTGTTGTGCATAGTCTGCCACACTCTTGCAGCATCTTCCTTCTTTCTCCTTCCTCCTATCATACAGCCGGACGTATGGATCCGGTTCTGATGCTTATCCTTTTCTGACAACAACTTCACGTGAACTTAAGCTCCAAAGTCTACATGCTGTCTTCCATTTGTACTGACCACTTATGTACACCGTTGGATTTTGGCACTTCCAATCTCGGACGGCTCCGATGTTGTCGCTCCCTTGGCTTGCATGCTCCACGCTGACGTCACCACTGGTCGGCACGCCGGCCGAAGTCGGACAGAGGGTTCTGGGGTCGGTTCAGGGGCGGTTATACTTAACACCGTCGGTTTCCACTCGGGCCAGGGTTTCAGGGTTTCCTGATGAGCGCGCTCACGCGCGCGGCTTTGGTTGTGGGTCGCTTTCTGCTATACGTAGTCGGTTTTTACGGTAACATTAGCCTCGCGGCCGACTGACATTGTGCATGCGAAAACCCTCCAATGTCACGTCCAACTTTTCTAAGCAGCCTAATACAGCCCTTTCAAGATAACAATGGCCGCAAACTCAATAAGCTCACCAGGACAATTGCACAAAACCTCCACCAAATGTTATGCAGATTAGTGCCAACATTAGCACACATATAGACAATGTTAGAATTCAATTTACAGCTTGTAAAAAGATGAAGAGACCTGAAAATAAGAGTAAGCTCCCTATAGTGCTTAGCAACCCGACCACTTGCTCTTTGTCGCGAACGTTAAAGGCTGGCATAGTCGTTGCTTTAAATTCTGCGGTACGCGCGGCGTCGCAAAATCACTCTACAACTTTGAGTCGCGCTAGCTAAGACCGACCTAGTGACGTCATTGATTCCGGCCGCGTATGACTCCAAATTTGTACGGTATGCGTGCCGGCGACACACATCGACCGAATGTACACTAATATGCACTAAGCACTGTCGCCGGACAAAAATTGACACAACCTTAAACTCGCCGACCAAGTTGGTCCAAGATGTCTACGTACCCCTTTAGTGGGGCCGGACTGGTCGTGCATTCCTTGTGCAATGCTCACTGCATTTTGTGATTTTTCGAATGCCTTTGGCTTTGACTCCGAGCGGGCGCGAGAACACAGGCCATGAGGTGACACCACCTCCCCACACGCACTTGAAGGAAGTCTTCGTTTCGCAGCCGTTGTCAATGGTCCTAGCTGTGCCCTATGTTAAACAAACTAGTCGTCATGTGGTGGCCCGCCGCGCCCTAGCTATGGATCTTTGCCAAAGAGGAATAAAAAATCACCTTCCTTCTTTCAAGCTTGAGTCTGCGCCGTGACGATCCTATCGCAGCAATGCCACAATTGAAGCAGTGTCTTATACAAGATATATATATCGTGACCTATACGTTATTGGTTGATCCATGAAGTGATCAACCGTTGACCCCACACGAATCGCATAATACTAGCCTTTGCCTCTATCATACCCGCGGCGCGTGAGCCAGGCTCGCAATCCAGCCGTCACATACTCGCCCCATGGCTACCACTGGCATGTGGCACAATAAGATGCCACGTGGCCCTATCAGGATCCTACTCGGTAAGACCTCACTGCTCACGGCCTTGACGAGATGCGCAATGTAGCCGCGCGCAAGTTGTGGTGTCGATGTTCCACTGTACGTACAATGAAATGGAGTACGTCCGTCGAGTTGTCAAAGTCAGGGAAGTCTAAAGAAAAATACGCTTATACAGACTTAGGGAACGCAACTTAACTTCGTCGGACTCATTACAAGTTGCTTGACGAACTTGTTCAATACTATACACTTCTACTTTTCCAGATGGGGTCAAAACAAGTTCGGTCGTGACTCGCAGTTTTCACGTCACGGGGCATTTATGGTGCTTTTTAGCCCGGCGGAAACTTATTGATGCGGACCGATTTAATTTGGGCACGATGTGGCACATTCGCACGGTATCGCAAAATTCGGCCGGCGGAACCCCGGGGAGATGTAGAACCGCTGTGGGTACTTCGTACGGTATTCCAACAGTAAAAACATCAATTGTATGTTCCCAAATATTGCTGTGTTGTTGCATTTTAGCACTAAAAAAGGCCTTGAAATATAGTTATATAGAACTGCATATTTAATTAAGAGACATGTATGTAGGAAACTCACACAGTAGGTCCATGTTGATGTTGACAACGCATGCTGAGATTTGTAAAGCATTCTTCTAGGCTTTTGTTATGAAACTGGAGCCATTCTTACTCATAATAGCTTTGGTGGTGAACCACCCTTCTTCTTGATTTTCGTAGGACGATGGTGATTTGACATTTGAGTTCCATGATTCTCCAAGTCCATTAGGTTGGTGTCGCTCGAAAATAAGGGCACTTTCCAGTAGGCCAGAAGAGAGGTCCCAGAAGGTAGGGTACTTGTTCCCCCGGTAGTATCTGTTCCGGGACCTTGCTTAAGCCACTTACCCGCCCTAGCAGCATGCCGCCCAGTGTACGTAAGGCTTCCACCCGGGCAAGGCTGCCCTCTATCGTGCTGTTAGGTACAATTGTACGTTTCTAGGTACCTACTATAGTACCGCGTAGCTACCGTAGCCGTGGGGGTACGGCAAATCCGGCTGGTAGGTATCGTAATACCGGTACCTACTGTTGAAGGAATCCGTTGACTGGAGCTAGATCAGCCGATTTCTTATCGACGGCTAGAATCAAGAAGTATTTGGATCGGACGGTTGTGAGCAGAGACACGACTTATTAATATGGAAAAGCAATACTCCATAGTAGAGTGGATGTGTAGACTCAGGCTGTGCTGTAGACTCGTGACATTCTAGCCTAGATTGATGCTGAAGGAACAGACGATGTGATGATAATTCATTCTGAGAGAAGACTACTGAGGAGGAGAGGCGCTGTGTGAAGCGGTGATTCAGCCCCGCGACATCTCAGGATCAGTGAGTGTGGTAATTGCTCGGGCATGAGAAGCCCAACGGTGCATACGGCGGCATGATGCTTGCATGAAGGGTGAATCTCAACATGTTATGGGCCCACGTAACGCAACCCTAATATCAGAGGAAGAATGAAAGGAAACGTGAAGAAAGGAGCAGTGAATAAGTCCCCTTCGGTGAGGGCTTGAACAAACCCTAAACGTGTGCTTAATGGCGGGTGTTGATAAATTCTCCTCGGCGGTGCCTAAGTGTGAGTGACGCTCACTCCAAGCTATGAGCTATAAGCAGGGCAATGCGATCAGAGTATGCAGCGGAAGATTACTGTCGCCTACTATGCACCAGCCATGAAACCGAGGAGCGCTCTTCTTCCAGAAATTGTAACTACAGAAGTGTCCTTCTCCTTCCTGTTCGGGGACTTGGAACCTTGCCCGCAAGCGAGGAATTACCTCATGTCCCGTAATAAGCGAACTGACGAGTCAGACCAATGGTTCCAATAGGACGGTAAGCTTTAAGACGAACCGTCGGCTCCAGAATGCATGCACGCAATGTCACAACATTCACGCTGTGCATTATACAGTGTACGCACAGATGAGTACATGCCGAAGATACGCGACATCTTGGCTGTCAAAAGGTGACATCACAATATTCCAGTATAGTGTCTGATTGTTAGAGGAGCACGTGATCCGCTTCCGGGCATGTAACAACAAACCAGAGCGGAACGCAACGAAACCCGAATGCGTATGAGATCAGAACAAAATCACCAACAGGCGTAGAGTAAAATACTGTGACGAGTTCGGTATGCAGTTAACCTCGAACAACAAGTTCATAACGTAGCACTTCACATGCTTGTGAAACGCTCCCATCTGAACATACACAGTTGCCTCACCTAGGATCTCGCCAACAGCATCATCTGCTAGACGAACAGTCTGAGCATAGGTCTTACCATGATGCCTGTCTGATTAGCAAATTTGGCAGAAACGAAGTTTACTGACGCTCCCGAACCAAACAGAATGTTGGCCTTAGCCGCAACAGCCTTACCAGAAAACATCATACGTGGCAACTTAGTTGAGCCCTTTCGCGAAGCTGCAAGGATCTTTGCTGTCAACAAACCTACTTCAGCAGACACTTTGTCAGCAACAGAAGCAAGGTACAAGACTCGCAGTGTACTGGAACGCTAAAACGACCCTTGGTGGATTCTGGTGGCCCAGGAATTGGGTTCTGCAACGGTCAAGAAGGTGGTCAAAAAGTCAGCGGGTTATGATATATAAGCTATGGGAGTGAGGTTTGATCCAATGCTTTATCAATGGAGGTCCTTGGGGCCTTCAAACATGAGCAATTAGCTAACCCAAACAATTCCAGCGCCAACTTTGTAAGAAAGTCCTTGGGGCCCTTGAAACGCAAACAATTGCGCTAACTCAAGCAATCCAAGCAACTACTATGTGTGGGGCTTCATGGGGGCCTTGAAACATGAGCAATTGCGCTAATTCGAGCAATCTAAGCAACTGCTGTATGAACGGGTCATCAGAGCACTTGAAAATATGAGCAATTACGCTAACTTGAGCAATCCAAGCAACTATTGTATGTACGTAGGGATCATCGAAGTGCTCGAAAAGATGAGCAATTACGCAAATTCAAGCAACCCGAGCAAACGCACTGTGAAGGGGTTTCGAAGCTCTTAAAACACGAGCAATTACGCTAATTCAAGCAATTCGAGCAACTGTGATCGATGGGGCCTCTAACCCTTGAAATATGAGCAATTGTCCTAATTCAAGCAATCCAAGCAACTTCGAGCCTTGCAACCCAATTGCTCAATTACCCTAATTATTCAACAATTTGCGATATGCATACAGCTTCAAGGGCTATGAGGGTACAAGAAAGTGGACCCGAGGGGTCAAGTTGTGTGCAATTGCTGTAACCCGGCTAACTAAGCAATTCGTACCTTCAGTTACCCGAATTACTCAAATTACCCTAATTGCTCAAAGTTTCAGGGTAAGTGTGGATCTGCGGACGCTATGATAGCGAAAGGGGTTCACCCTAACTTGAAGGGCCCAAAATGTCTAAGTAATTACTGCAATTGGCTAATTTGAGGAATTCACCCTTTGTTTCCTTCTGTATGCACACTATTCAGTCCGAAAACGTGTACAGCACATCTGACATACACAAATTGTGCACATCCTATACTCTTGGCCACTATAGAGCTCTTGGACTTAGCCAATGTTTGCATCAAGATACAGATACAGAAGCCTCTCGAGCCGCACCTACATAAATTAAAACCCTAATAAAGAGAACAACACGCTCCGCACCCTTACCCAACCTAACCACCAAACAAACCCCGCCCGTCCGTAATAGCCCCGTCCATAGAAGCTTGGGGCCCCTAGCACTAAAACCCTAACACAAAAGTGACACGCCCCGCACCACATACCCACCCTAACCACCAAACTAACCCGACCCGTCCTCCAAGTGTGTACCAGCACAGACTGCTTTTGGCCTAGCTAGATTAGCGTTGCCAGATTCTTCAAACCCCTTCAGCCCCTTGGATAGCATCAATAGCATTTGAGGGCCTATGATCATAGTTAGCGTTACGTGTTACGTTCCCGTTTTCCACCAGAATCCACCAAGGGTCATTTTAGTGTCCCCCGAGTACGGTGACTTCTCAGGACTTCGCACAACAGCCCACGTATTATCTGAGTGCAACTGTAACGATTGGGCCTAGGCGAAGTACTCAGTGGACTCTGGGGCCTAGCTCAAGCGTTACATGCGGTACTATACCCCAGGCTGGGCGAAGTACTCGGTGGG
>DF238075.1:0-13098 GCA_000708835.1 Klebsormidium nitens | reverse complement strand
GGGGCGCTGTAAATTACAATATTCTTCCATACTTCCTGGTGTGGCCGGGCATGGGACGGGAGCCACGAATCAGACTCCTGAGTCCTGCGGCCTGCCTGTCCTGCCTACCTGTCTGGTGGCGCCGTAAATGATGATTTTTCCGAATATTTTCAGTTGAATGGCCGGCATATTTGAGCCTTCTAGAACTTACATCTGTAGGCCTCAGGTGTGAGTCCGGTTCCGAAAATTTCTCGCACCCTTTTCCGAAAACTCTCTAAAGGGGCCCGAAGTGATCTCTTCCGGAAATCCTATGATTCTGAAGAACCAAGTGTGCATTTGAGCCCGGCAAGGTGCTGCCAGAGCAGCAGCTTGGCGATTGGCGAGGTGGCTGGCATTGGCGAGGAGTGGCGCACCAATGGTACCGAGCTGGTGTTGGCGCACCATGGCGGTCAATGGCAGCCTTTCCGAAGGCCTGCATGACTGCCACGTACCATTCATTCCAGCCGGGCCCAGCTGGCCCGAAACTTTCCAGAGACAGGTTCTGCAAGCTGGCGGCCACCAGCACCCTTCCAGGTTCTACTCTGGTTGGCATGATTTCTTACGAGCTACATCAAAAGTGCTGGATCCAGAAAGTCAAGTCCTAATCAAAAGCAGAAGTCAAAGAGAAGCGAAAAAAGGTGAGTGCTCTGTGCTCTGTAGGTTGCTCTATTCATCATGGCGGCTCCGGATTTTGCTGCAAATGTGTTTGGGAGCTTGCTGGGGGGATAAGTTGACCAGAAGCCAGCTGTTTGGGAGCTCGCTGGGGATTATCTAGGTCCTGCTGATAAAAATGGTCTTGGCCGGTGTCTGATGTGAGGCTGCACCAGAAACGGGTGCTAACTCGATGATTAAGCCCGCTGTTATTAAGATGGCTGTCCGGCTGACCTAGGCGGCTTTGGAGGCCACTGTCAGGCTACTTTTGCCACCAGCTCCATGGTGTATTTGCGACCCACTTTTGAGCTGGCCTGGGGGGCCTTCTGTTGGGCTGCTTTCAAGTCCGCTAGCGTGGGGCTGATTTGGGGCCCATTCTTGCGTTGAAACATGCTGCTTGCGGTGGGGGCTGTGTTCAGCTCGGGTTCCAGTCCGCTTTCTGGGCTGATTGCGGACCATTTCTGGAGACTCATAGCGCCCCTGCTGTGGGCTCATTGCAGGTCCGCTGCGCCAATTGTTTTGCGGCCCCAGCGCGAGACTGCTGGCGGCTGTTCGTGGGCTCGCTACGAAGCAGACGATGCCCCTGCTGTGAGGCTGATCGCGGGCCGGCCACAGTCTTCTGTAGACTTGCTGTGAGGCTGATTGCACCCTTGCTCGGGGCTGATCGCACCCTTGCTCTGGGCTGATTGCAGGTCTGCTCCTCGGCTCTTTAGCAGATTCGCAACGGGGCTGCTTTTGAGCCTGATCTGAAGCTGGTTTTGGGCCGGGATTGAGGTCTGCTGCGAGAGTCTTGTGGCACTGTTGGGGATGGTTTGGAGCCCCTGTCGCTCGTTGTGTTGAATTGAGTTTGGCACTTACTTTTAAGATGATTCAGTGCCCCCTGCTGGGCTCGTTTAGGGATGCGCTATTGGTGTTTTTAGGGCCCGCTGTCGTTGGAATTAGCACCAGTCAACCTCTGATTGCAAAGAGCAGCAGACTGCAATGGATCTCGCTAAGGGAAGGGTCGAAGCACAACCATTTGACTGAGAATCAGATGCAACTTGTCAGTCACATAAACTGGGGTGGGACCTTCCAAGTCTTGGAAGGTAGGGACCAGACACAGACTGTCTGGTTGATGTGCCTTTCGCAGGAGTTGCAGCAGTAGCGGGAGGGGCAGCTCAGCGCAAGAGCAAGCTCGCAGCGCCGTGAGGCAGCGGGAGCCGGCCAAGATCAGCGACACACGCTTTCTTGTAGCACGTGTTGCGGCTGCTGCTCTGCTCCGGCTCCATCAGGGCCACATCGACCGCCACGTACACCTGGTGAGCCGTGCTGCCATACGCGATTGCGGTTTAGAAGCTCTGCCAGTCTAACTTGGGGGCCAGTGTTTGAATCATTTCTGGGGGGCTGGCTTTCGAGTTGATTTTTGAGCGTGCTGTGGGGCTCATCATGAGACACACTGTTAGGCTGGGTCCTGGCTTCCATGCTGATTGGCGCCCTTTCAAGCGCATCTGGGCTCTGGTTTCGCGGGTGTGATTCACAAGGAAACGCGCCAAGGTGCTTGCTCGAATGCGTGGGGGGTTCAGCGCTGTTTGGGTGCGCTGGTTAGGCGGTTAGTTTAGGTCAGAGAGGGGGACAGGTCTCCATCGGTGGAACGCGTTGCGACCCTGCAACGGGAGGAGCGCCAACAGGCCTGTCTCACCGAGCCTTATCCTGATCACTTGCGTATCATCTTGTCTACAATACAAGAGAGTCAATCTGCGGTCTTTCCAAATTGAAGGCAAGTTATCAGTCTCTTAGTCTCTGATTCGAGCTGTTCATCTTTCGTGATGAGATCGGTGTTACTGAGCATTGCCAGGCAAGACAATGGCAAGGATTGGACGTGCTTTGAATTTGGCACTGAGGTTTCTTGTACCTAGGCGTTCAAATGGCGTTCGCTTTTTCGAGTTCAGAGCTTGGTGATTGCCTCTGCAATGGACTACTAGTCACGCGCTCGTTGTCGGGCTGATTGGGGGCCTTGCTGTGGAGCTTGTTAAAGGGCGCCTGGTTGCTGATGCATTGTGATCTGTGTTGTGCCCAGGGTGCATGCAGCTGTGGCACGCGCGTGGAGCTGCGATCGCTGCGCCGGCGCCATCAGGGCCACATCGACTGCCACACACCTGGTGAGCATGCGCTGCCACTTGCGATTGTGCAGGGGGTCTTGGGGCTGGTTTAGAACTCCGGTCAGTCAGTCTGACCTGGTCACCCCTCTAATTGAGGTTCTTTTCGGCTTGTTGTGGAGCTCATTTTGAGCCCATGTTGGGTTCAATCTGGGATGCGCTGTTGGGCTGGTTCCGGGCCCGCTGTGGGGCTGGGTTGGAGCCTGCTTTTGGGCAGGTCTGGGCCCTGCTGTGGGGCGGATTCACGACCCCGCTGTGGGGCTGATTCAAGACCCGCTGTCAGGCATATCAGGGGTTCACTTTCAGCCCCGTTGCGCAACCGTTTGGGGGCCTGCTTTTCTGCAGATTTGGGCTCCTGGTCGGGCTGGTTTTGGGGCGGCGGTTGGGCTGGTTTCGAGGCTGACTTGGGGGGCATTGATCGCTGTTTTTGGGCTCTGGCACGAATATGCTATGCGGTGTCCGCCGTCAGGCTGATTTAGGGTTTGAAGTCAGGTCTGCTCAGTCTGTTTGAGCTCAAGCCATTGGGTCATATAGTCCTGGTTTGATATCCATTTAGCTCTGGTTAAACCGGCCCAATCTCTGCGCTTTCATTGAGAGCCTCCCGCTTACACTTTGCAGGTAGTGTGGCCGGGGGAGAGAGTGACCCGTCAGACATGGGCGCAGCTGAACCGCTCCAAGTTGAAACGCATTTCCTCCTGCAAAGCAGCGACGGGGCGATGGCAGAACGGCAGGAGGGTGCGTCTATGTCTCATGCGCCGTGTGAGGCCAGCAGCAATCAGGTCCGTTCGATTCACCCTCCTCTCCAAGTCAGTATTATGCTGATTGCGTGCATCGCGGTTTGCTGGAGTTTTCAATAAAGGGCAATTCAACCCTGATGGGCCTCAGGTGCGTAGTGGGAGGGGAGTTTGCGAGCAAGCTGGTTGCGTGCTCCAGTCGCATTCGTCATTGAAACACTGGCCTTGACTGGAATTCGCCTAGCATGCGCCTAGAAGCTCGCGTGTCCTGGATTAAGGGGGACTCGTTGTGAGTTGTGAAACTCAAAGCGGAGCCCGCGCGCCCTCTTGTCTGCCAATCAATGAATTTTCGTCCGTCGCCTGCAGGAACGTTACCGTCCAACAAGCCCCAGCTACAGCAAGCAGCGCACGGGAGATGAGATACTGGCCGTGCAAGCAGCTAGCGACAAGAGGCGGCGCACTGGCGATCCCTCCACCTTCCGGGAGGGCTTTTTCGAGCCTGGACATTGCAGGGCAGCTGAGGATCCGCTCGAGTCGCCAGAGCTTCATGCTCGGGTCGACTCAAGCTTGATGTCACACGAGGTGGGTGTCACAGATGAACGCGAGCGCACGCGGGCACAATCTCGCTGCGAGCCCGCTCTTCTATTCCTGCAAAATCTGCCTTTTTTGAACTGGCGGGTGTTGCTTGGGGGACACCAGTCTCCCGTGCACTTGTGCTATGTGCTGAAATTAGCAGGACCGAGAAGGATGTGCTGATTATTGCGCAGGCGTCTAGAGGGCACGACGATTGTGCACTGTCATGGGGCGGATTTTACTGAAAACTAAAGACAGGGACCACTGCTAAGTGAATGAGACTGACTCTCCCTTGAGCCCTGCCTTTCTATTCTTTCAGGTGGAGGGAGACCGTGCAAGGGGAGAGCTTCAAGTAGAGCGGCCTGGATCGTCAGCCGCAACGTGCGCAAGTGGCAACGGAGCTTCAGGGGGAATTCCTAGCGACATTGCAGAAGAGGTGAGCTTCCACATCTCTCCTTGTGTGCATGCAGACAGGACAAACAGAACAGACACGTCTTTGTCCGTTGATGTGCGTCACCTTTTTGGCGGGCAGGACAGGGGGTGGAGAGGTGTTATGCTTGTCGCTCCAGTAGTGCTTGGCAGACAGACGGGACATGACAGGCACGTGTCTGCCATGCTGGCTGCACTTCTCTTCTTGGCAGACACGAGAGACAGGACAGACACGTCTTTTGCCTGTCACCAGATGCATCGGTTTGTTTGGCAGACGCCAGAGAGAGGACAGACACATGCCTCGGTTGAAGTAGGCTTACCTCAGGTCATATCGATACGGTATGACCTCGGCTCCAATCCTTCAATTTTTCGGACAACATCCGCCCAAGTTTTGCTCGAGTACTTGTTTGTGCTTTATGCTTCTCTGGATTTTGAACTTTGCAATCTTTGAGTCGATATCTGCTCTCCATGCAGGAGGGCGGGCCTGGGAACAATCTGCTTGCGTCGGAGGGGAGCCGAGCCTCATCCGTCGAATCGAATTCAAACAGCAGCACGTCCTGTGATTCTGCACCGTTCACCATCATAGTGAGGACGGACAACTTGACATTCTAGCAGGTGTAGATGCCCCTTCTCAATTGCTTGTGAACAGAGAAGCAAGGCCGCCAGGTCGTCGGGCTTTTCAACATGTGGGTTCATGTACACGTTCCAGTGTCCATTGGCTCAGAACCCTGGGAAGACTAAGAAGTTTTATAACAATAAGTTGCACCTTTGGAGCTATAAGTTATCAATCTTTAGCCAATGTTGCAATCTGTCTTTGATGATTGCGTCATGTGGCGGCTTGTTATCGATCGCCTGACATTGAGGTCAAAAGCATGGCTCGATAAAATTTTATGCATGTTGTCCAACAATTTGACAACATGTTATGATCGTTCGTTTGGAGGATATCTTTACAACCTGTTGATCAATATGTCAGGATTACAAGCGTTTGCGATATCAGGTAGAGAAGGAGCACTAAGCAAGCTCTTGGTCGCTTGTAGCCTAAGTAGTAAATCTTCGCACTTATTTCTGGCAAATTCCTCTGTCGTTCCAGATGGCAGCAGACCGCTTCCGTGAGCTGGGGTACCCCGTCTTCTCGGTCGACATCACGTGGGATCCAGAGAAGGGCAAAAAAGACCCGAAGAAGGCCGGAGCAGATCAGGAGAAGGGCGGAGCAGACCAGGAGAAGGGCGGAAAGTCTGTCAAGTTCCCACCAAGCTGGCAGACCACCACCCTTGCCAGTGGGACTGTGCGCCAAAGCCACAACAGCCTGGCCATCAACACGAGTAACTGCGACGTCCTTGGGCTTGACATCGACCGCCACGATTCCGGGTTGGCGACGTGGGAGGCGCTACAACGCGCACACGGCCTCGCAGAAGCACCCTCAGTGCAGACAGGCAGCGGCGGGTTGCATCTGTATTACTCCCGAAGCAAGAGCATCGAGGCCGGCCTGTCTTCGGGCCTCGTCAAAAGCTTCTCAAAGCTGTATTGTGAAGATCCGGAGAGCGGCAAGGTGTTGAAGGTGGGCATCGATATGAGGGGAGAGAAAGGGTGTCTGATCGCACCGGGCAGTTGCTACTTGGACGGGGCTGGCACGAGGCTATGCTACGAGATGATTGAAAAACCAGAGCTTCCCCCCGTCACGGAATTGCCCCCTTTTCCCGGCTGGCTCATTGAAATCCTTAACCGCCAGGCGAGCTTGCGGGCGATCTGGAACAAGCAAGAGCGGGAGGAGAGACGCGCGGGCGGAGTGAGGGGTGGAGACTTGCCTGAGCCGGCCTCTGCATCTATTGAACCGGACCTTGCGTCCCCCGAGCTCCAAAAGGAGGTGGTGAGCGCGCTCGAGAAGCTGCTGTTGACATGGGGGGACAACACCTCCGTTTTCAGCGGTGCCAAGCCGTCTTCAACCGGAGTTGGGGTCATCTACGACTTCAGGAACGGGCCTGGGGGCCGCGTGGCGTGCCCCTACTTTGCGACGCAGCGCGGAGGGGTGCACGACAGCAACAACTTTGCGCTCCTGCGGCGGGGCGCCGAAATCCTCTACCTCTGCTATGGGGAGAGTTGCAAGACGACCTCTCGGTCGCGCTCCATCCGCCTAGGCATGCTCCCGCTCCCGATTGCTGCAGCTTTTGGGGACAGCCAGCCGCTGAACAGCGAGAGGAAACATCTGTACTCCGACCGGGTGCTGCTGCCGCTGTCCTTCCTCCGAGAGAACCTCAGCGTCATGAAAGGTGAGAGAGGACCGCAAGCAAAACTGGCTGATACTTAGCTCAGGCTGGGGGTCAAAATCAGTTCGAGAAAGTTGGCTTTCTAAGATAGCAAACAGTCTGAGCTGGGTGATTTTGAAGGCCCGCTTCATGCGCCCCCCGTTGTACGATGCCGTGAAGAATCCCTTTTCTTAGAGTTGGCCGAGTAGACTCCTGTGTGCATCTGTGATTGCCGCTTCTACTGCCGTTGCTTCATGAGCTTGTGGACTTTGAACAACCTTCAAAGGTCCACTAGCTGTTCTGGAGGGCTTGGGGACATTCATTTTGTGGCTCTGCTCTGGGCCTGATTCAGGGCTAGGTTTGGGGCCGTAGTCAAGCAGATTTGGGATTGCAGGAAGGCTGTTTGTGATGGCTCGGGCCTGTTTGGGGGCCGTGGTCAGGCTGCTCTTGTCCTTTGCTCAGGGCCTGATTTGGAGCTGTTTTGGGGCGAGTCCCAAACTTAAGTGGAGGCATTATCAGGCTTGTTCTATGTTCTTTGAGACCTGACAACTTGGTGTAGATGGCGCAATTCGTTCCGGACTTTCAAGCGCTGCCAGACTGCGTCCTTGCTGGCAATTGGGGCGCTGTAGAGTTGCAAAATCTAACTCGGCCAGATGCCCTGTAGAGCCGCATGGTCAAACGCGGTCTGTATGTGAGCGCTCTTTGACTATTGGGCGCGTCTGGACCAGAAAAGTCTGCATCTTGCGCCAGACTGTGGGGCACGGTGGTGATATGTTTAAACGCCTTTTGCTGTATTGATTTCGCAACATGCTTACTATTTCTCCTCTTCCATCCTTGCAGGAGACGTGGGGTGCGCCATCATTCTTGAGCGGCTGTACTTCCAAAGCGGGCTGAAGTTTGCCTTCACACCCGCCGGACCGTACTACTGGACCGGTCGTTTCTGGGCCAAGGATTAGAGTGGGGGTCGAATCATGCGCGTTCTGCGCGAAGAGCTGTCTAAAATCCAGAGCGCGTACATGCTGGACTCACGTGAAGAGCAGGAGAGCGTGGGCATTTCAGAAGACATTCTGGACGGCCTGGAGAGTGCAGAGGTTGCCAATGAGGAGGGTAGGGGGCAGGAGGCTGATACGGATCTCCAAGTGATGTTCTCGAAGTTCATAGGCGGTGGGCAGAAGGGGGAGAGGAAAGAGAAGCTTGTGAATGTCAACTTCAATGCCAAGATGTCGAACGTCGTCAGCACGTGCAAGGAGTACTTCTTCCAGGCGGACTTCCAGGCCCTGCTAGACGTGCAGAAGGACTTCCGGGCCGTGGCCAATGGCGTCATCGATCTGCGCTCGGGTCAGCTGCTCCTGCATCATCCTCGGGTAGGTGAACCCTTCACACGTGATCAGAATTACCCCCCCCCCCTTGCTTAAACTCTTGCTCGGTATGCAGCTTTTCTCCAAGAACAGACTTGAACATCCTCCTCGGCAGCTTGCAGATTATTGGGAAGGCCAACGCTCGTATCTGTCCTGTCTGACGTGTCAGAGTATGGCTCTCCTGTGGCGACTCAAGAAATACGCGCATCTTGCAAATCGTGTCTGTCGTGTCTGGCGTGTCTGTGAAATATTGGCGCACTGAGCAGCTCCCATGTTGCATCCTGGCGCCTCTCAAGAGATCTTTGCCTGTCTTTTCTGAACAGTCCCGTCTGGCAACGACTTGGCATGAGTTGGGGCTTTGAAGCATCTCACGGCTGGCAGAGGACTCATTCGACTTTCCCTTTGCTTTGTTTCTGAAGTTCATGAACAGCCGCGTGATCGACTGGCCGTTCCCTGGCTATGGGATCTCCTATTCAAGGGGTCAGATGGTTCGATTCTTGGAGGACATCATGCATCTCCCTGGGGAGGACGGTCCAGCCGCCATGGAGCACCTTCAGGTCCTGCTAGGCTACGGCCTCACAGGTCACACCAGCAACCAGGTAAGAGGACAAGGAAGGAGCTCTTTGCTTGTTCTGAAGCACGTGCTTGAAGGGCCGTTCGGACAAGTGATACCAGAGCGTCTTGACATGCTACCTCTTAGGGCTGCTTGAATCCGCAAGGTAAGGACGGCAGATGAGGTCCCAGGATCCAGAGTCAGCGTCCTGACTCTGACTGCTGCCGACACTGGTGCTGGCAACTTGCTGTCAACCAAGAAGGAGACCTATCAAAAGTTGGAGGACGCTTGAGCAGATGTCGATTCCTTGTACGGTTGCTACAAGATTCCTGGAGAGCGTTCACCTCTCCACTCCCTCTCCCAAGTGTGCTGATTATGTGCATGCCTCCTGCTTTCCCCCAGGTGCTAGCCATTTTTGTTGGTGAAGGGAGCGCAGGCAAAAGCCTACTCCTGTCGCTGCTAAGGAAGCTGCTCGGGCCTTCCTACAGAGACGTGCGCAAGGAAATTGTTGTGAACGCAAAGGGACAGCGGGCCGCAAACAAGGGGGCCGCGTCGCCTCTAGAGGCAGGTGAGGGTGAAGCTGGTTGCGCAATAACAGCTTTCATTGCAAAGCATTTGATTCGTATGAGTTTCAATCACCCATTAGGGCTAGGCCGACCTTGCGCCATACCTGACTTCGAGGCATGGCCGATCTGCTGTCCCACCTCAAAAGACTTTCACGCCTGGCCGACCTTGCGTCCTCACCTTAGAGACTCTCAGGCATGGCCAACCTTGCGCCCAGCTCACTTGCAGGCCTGGCCGACCTTGCGCCCCGCTCAGAAACTAATAGGCCTGGTCGACCTTGCGCCCAGCTCAAAAACTTATAGGTTTGGTCGACCTTGCGTCCAACTCACAAACCTACGTGCCTGGCCGACCTTGCGCCCTGCTTCAGAAACTCACAGGCATGGCCGACTTTTTGCGTCTCCCCGTTGAATCCTTGGCAAAACAGCGGCTGAGCACTCTCTTTTCCCCTTCTGGACTGTCTCTCGCCAAGCAGTTTCTGCTCGGGGCACAAGAAGCTCAACTGTTCAAGGACGGTTTTGCCAGGGCTCGCTGGGGCGTTGCTGGCGGTCGTCGAGGAGACTGACAAGTCAGACACGCTTGATGAAGCTGGCATGAAGAAGCTGACAGGTAGCGACATCATCACGGCGCGTCCCCTCTTCAAGGACTTCGTCACATTCACGGCAACCGTCTTGGTGAGAATCTCACTTGACCTCGTTGATTGGCAGCTTGCATGCTTTTCTTGAGGAACCCTCGATTGCAGTGTGAGTTGGCTCAATCAGGCTCGTGGGAAACAACCTCCTTCCACTCCTTTGCCTCTCGAACGCACGCATGTTTGCAGAGCAAACGGAAGAAGACGTTCTTTAAACCTCAACGGGACTTAACAACTTGTTCGCCCCTTCTATTTTGCAGCTGATTCTATGCACCAACTACCTGCCCAAGACGGACAAAACGTGGTCCGTTGCTCTGCGACGACGCCTTCAGCTGGCGTGCTTTGTCAAGCGCTACTTCTCCCCCCACGAGAAGGGCTACGACCCCGGCAACCCGTTGCACGGAACCTCCTTGCCAAACCCTCCTTCCCACTCTGGGCGCCATCTGCAACGGGCCCCTCAACTCCAGGGGTCGCCAACTTTGAGAGCATCCTCAAGAGGTGTCGGCACCGGTCCGGCCCGCTACAGTCAACGTGGCTGCAGTGCGTATTCTGCCCCCCTAGCACGCACACTACGGGCTGCTCTCCACGATCACACACGACAAAGACTCGAAGCTGTGGACCGCCAACCCACGCCTCTGCGTCCACCCCAAAGAGAGGCGCCCCAACACGCCCCCACTGATCCAGTGGCAACACCCAGTCAGACTGCATGCCCCCCCTTGTGACCTCGTGCACAAAGGACCGACTCTCATTGAAGGAGGTGAAGTCGGCGGCACCCCCTTGCCACCAGCCGTGCATCACTCGAGAATCCTCAAGGGGACTCATCTCATGGTCTTTGCACGCTCTCTGCCCGCAGTCGCACACAAACTTTCCCGTGTGGTCGATCCTCACGAGTCGAGGCACGTTCACGAGCCCCTTGTCCGTTACTGAGATGTCCAAAAGGCGCCCGTCCGAGGCCAGATGCGGTACCAAGAAGAGGCCAGGGGCAATGGCCATTGGTGGAATCTTGCTCCGTGCGAGCTCTGCTAGGATGGCCATCGCCCCAAGCTCTAAAGGTGTCGGCCCCTCTTCAAGCCCCCTCTTGACCCCCCGCTTCGAAGTCGCCTTTGGCTCGGTGCAATATGGGCAAGGAGCGAGGTCTCTTCGCTGGACGAAGAACTGACACCCACCCTCTGTAGCCGCCTCCCCTGATCGTGCCAGGCACAGCTCCTTTCTCTCAGGAAAGACCTCGATTTTGGTGAACAGGCCCCCTTGAGGGATGGCGCATCCGGTCTTCTTTGATACAAAGGGCCGTCCTCCGACGTACTCGGCCTCAACACAACGAAGGCACAGGAGATGCCCACCAGCGCCCGAACAGATGACCGCCCCACCTCTGTTGCGCTTTTGTTCCCAGATGAAAGGCTCTTGACCTCGGACGTAGATTGGGTTCTTCCCATGGCACGTGCTGCCCATGCAGGCGGTGCCAAACCCGCTCCGAGCAAAGGCTTCTGTCTGCCGCAGGCTGAAGGCCAGCCCGTAGTCAAAGAAGAACTCATCGAGTCCTTGCTGAGCGGCATATGAAGCCCGCCCTCCACGCACGCCGCCTGCATTTGGGAGAGGTGGGAGGGCCGCTGGGACGCTCTTGATGTCATCGAAGGTTGGAGTTGGGCCTTTGAATTGGACAGCAGCGTAGCTCCGCACCGCTTGTCCCGCCGTGAAGAACTCGTGTAGAGCGGCTGAGGCGGCTGGAGTGGTCGAAGTGAGCAGCACGGTGCTGGCAGGCTCCTTGAGGTCTCGGGATGATGACGGAGGCTCCATCCTGTTGACGAGAGCAGATTGTTAGATTGAGCGTGTTTTCATCGCCCTAAGTCACAATAGCATGTTTTTCTTGGGGCAATCATTTCTTGGTTTTTTTACAGCCAACAATGTGCTTTGATGGGCCGTCCGGCCATGCCCCGCATATTGCCACTACCGAAAACAATCCACTGATTCTTTGAAGTACAACATAGCCTTTTTGTGGCCACTTGCTTCTTCATGCTTGGAATGGCTAGCCTGGCTTATGGTTGTCTTAGTGGACCACACGTTGCAAATGGTTCAAAGAGGCAAAAGGTGATTTTCCTAAGAATCATTGACAAGGTGTGGTCCAACGGACCGGTTTCGCTTGCCATCTGCTTCTTTATGCATGGGATGGCCGGCCAAACTTATGGCTGGCTGGACCACACGTTGCAAATGGTTTACACGGGCAAAAGGTGATTTCCCTAACAATCATTGACAAGGTGTGGTCCAACTAGAGAAGGACTTGAATGTGTTTCAATGAAGTTTAACATCGTAAGTTTGCTAATACCGTGAATTAAATGGTTAGATTGTAGGCTCTAGTGGGCTGTGTAGCTCTAAATTCCAAACAACAACATGATTGATCACAAAGGCTCCAATGCTCACCTCCTGCCACGAGAAGGCACCCTCAGCCGGCGTCATTGTGCTGGTGGCGTCCCACAATGGCAGCCTCCTTGTTCAAGCTCGCTACCACTGCAACTGATGGTGCTCAAGAGTGGATAGCCTATGGGCTGCGAGGTACTACCGGGCACTATTTGCACATTTCGGCTGAATCTTGAATCGACGGCCCTCGGATAAACCCTGCCCATCGGACGGCGGGGAAAGTTGGGTGGAAATGTAGCCTCGCGCCGCCCCTGCGATATCATATAACCGCGTGCGGCGGGGCCGCGCCCCGCGCGGCCCGGCGGCGCGTGGGCGGCGCACTGGCACCTTCAGGCTGCTCCTTTTCCGAAGCTTTCTTGAGAATGCGCTTTGGAGGGAGCTGTCTGAGCGTAGTATATGTCTGACAATGTGACAATTCTGCATCCATCTGCCATGCAGAGCAAAATAGATTCGCCTCAGATTCGCTGAGCTACACTGTTCCTGCAACCTTAAAAGGAAGCATGAGCCTCGGACAGTGCTTCGGCAACGCCGGGTTTTCAGGATATTTTCGCCAGCGGCAGAAGAGAGAGTAGGTGTGTCGCTGCCAACAGCCTTGCCCTTCAGGTTTGAGCATCCAGCCATCAGCGCCAGCATAGTCACGCCCCAGTCACGCCAGTCAGGACACTTGAGGTCATCGATTCTGGGCTCAAAATGGAGGCTGCAATGGTCTTGCTTGGCAAGGGGGCGTCGTTTTTCGGGGTCCCCCTTGAACCAATCAAAACGATGGATGCCGCCAGGCGGCCTACTGTGGACGTGAGCTT
>DF238076.1:2897-13858 GCA_000708835.1 Klebsormidium nitens | reverse complement strand
TCCCTCCATCCAACCGCCTAGCAGCTTCCAACCCTCCCGTCTGGCCTGCCATAATGGGCCAGGTTGGTGTGGTGCTGTCTCCAAGAATTCTCTGGAGCTGCATCCTGTGGCGGTGGGATCAGAAGCTTTTGAAGTGCCATCGTTTGCATGTACCTAACTGTAGCCTGCACCATCTCCGTAAGATCCAAACACGCTCAACCACGGCGTGCGTCCGCGCATGGTTACACAATTTTGAATACTTACGAACAAGAGGTGACTGTATCTACCAAAGACCATGCAGCCCAACAATGACCTTCTCCTCAAATCTTTGCGGGTATTCTTCAATGAGCCGAGCAACGCCAACGCCTTCTTAGACGTCCTGCAGGCTCGCAATGGGAATCCCTCCTTGCGCCTTTTTGATTGGCTCGTTACTTCTTGGGTCAAGCACCGCACGGTCTTCCATTCGATCGACTCCAAAGGGGTCAGGAGGGTGATGAACCTCTCGACTTCCTATCGATCCCAGCTCAAGAGCTTCAACAAGGGCCGCTTCGACCCGTTCTGCCGTCGCGACCGGATTGTATTTCCCGTTCGAGACACCAGAGCCGTTCCCTCGGCCCCGTCGTCTGTAGTCCGCGACGGCGTTGAGACGCGAAAGGTCCGAGGAGAGTCGAGAGGCCTGCACGAGCCCAACGAAGCAGAGCTAACGGAGCCGGTCGGCGACGACGAGGTCGTTCATCAATTGGTGACCACCGTCGGCCAAATCAATTTTTTCAGGTGGTGCATCACCAACGACGTGCTGGCTTACGCGAGGCAGCACAAGGACGAGATAGATTCCGACATGGTGTCCAGTGCCAAATCCAGAGAGATGCGCGTCAAGGCCAAATCAGTTGCGGCACGAGCGCGAGGTATGACGAGCTCTCCTAGATTCGTCCATTGTAGGATTGGACCGTTGACACTTTCTTTTAGGTAGGCAATCGCAAGACATTCGATACACGTTTGTAAAATTTTGTAATCAGTGATCGATGTTTGAGTCCTTGTTGACATATGGAAATGAACTTTGCAGAGACCTTCAGGAAATACGTCCCATCGGGCGAGGCTGAAAGCAGTTCGAGAGGAAAGGATTGGCCGCCGCGCACCGCGGCGCAGATACAGGCCTCCAGAGCGTACGCCGCAAATGCATTGAGAAACTCGCAAAACCAAACAAGGACCCACGGTGGCTAACGCATTTTCCACATACGATTGGAAATATATGCATGACGTCTGACGACCGCGTTCCGCACCTGCGATGGGCCGGATCCGCGTTGCTGCAGCAAGAGTCTGACATGCGTTCACAAAAAAACCTGGGTGTAGAGCATGAATGGCAGAACGTGACAATCTGATCTTGAAGGCACTCACAGCAGCCGCACGTAAGCTACAAAGAGATGCAACAATGGTCATGATGCTCGAATTCGACGACCATACACCTCACCTCACCTTGCAATATGTGGACCCTGGCGGGTTGACGTTTGAGGGGAGACACGTCAGATGGTTAGTGATTCAGGACGAGTTGAGGGTACATGTGGCTGGCGGAAAGGAAGCTCGGGTCGCACGATGGCTGATAGAGAGAATAGACCCTCAACACGTTTCAGCAATAACCCTGGGATGGTCCACGAGCAACGACTCGATCCCTCTCTTTCCCCCAACGGAGCTGAGAGTTTGGATGCAACGGGTTCCCATTCAGATTGGAAACACAAACGCACTTTATGGTGATACTGAAATTGTTGGCAGCAACTGGCTGAGAACCGGAACAATGCAAAACATGCCCGATCGAAACAACCTTGACGACTTTGTTTACTTTCAGCACGAGGTGGACCTCCAGAGAAACAGGAAGATACCCCGGCTATACCACAAAAACGCTGTGGCCTCACTCAAGACAGTGAACAAGCACCCGTTCACCAACCGCAATATCAACCCGAAGAACATGAGGACCTTTGAGCGGGCCAATAATCGGTGACCCCTTCGACAAATGTTATTGGGAGGTGGGTGGCAATCCGATCCTCTTTGACCGAGCAGTGAGAGATATTGAAGAAGAATAAACGCAAACACGCGGAATTGCGGTGGCGGAAAGCAATAATCCCAAAGTAACGTGGCCCAACGACCTTACGGTACCCAGATAATCTCCACAAAGGCCTGGGCAGTCGTGGAGCTGAGAGGTGGAGTTACGCGAACTGTAGAGTTTAGGTAAATCGCATTGCGATTTTGTGGGGAAAGAGTGTCCCACTACACTAGCTGTGGGAAATCCGATTAAATACAAAATTTCCAGAATTAGAATTTCCACCATTTGAATTCTTCCTGTTGCGAGCCAGCGGGACCGAATCCCCATGCAGTGTTTCCCAGTTGTGGTACAGTGGCACGATCCCATAGTCATCATTGCCTTCATGCGACGGAGGTCCTTGTATGCTGATTTCAACAACTTCTTGCCGAGTACGAATAAGAGACCTCATCTGTTCTACGATGACCGTGCTGGTGCCAGTTGCAACAGTGCTTTCTTCATTATCAGTGACAGTAAATGTATTGCTCGACGCGTTCCTGTGGATAACATAAATCTCAAATTGACGCGGTGGTGGCGCAATTACTTCGAAATAGATGCAGAGAGATCGCGTGCTGCAGGTCATCAGCGATCGATGAGCGAAAAGAGCCGTGTCCGATTTAGCACCATTGCTTGTCCTTACACTTAGATGGTATTTAAAATGGGACGCATAATATGTCGGGGTAGCTGAGCGGAGCGAGCTGAACGGGCTGGATTGGGAGCTGAGCTGGATGGATCATTCACGGACATTGATAAAATCTCAGTCCATACATTCAATTTATGCAAACAGCTCGTGAATCTCAATGTTTTCGCTGATGTTTTTTAGGGTTGCGTCGTACACCATCATAGAATTAGGCCTATCTTTATCTCTCCTCAGCTTGACGGGCTTCCAGCTTGACGTCTCGGGGACGAAACTGCACTCGTAGATGGGCGGAAATCCTCTCTGAATCCTCCCGTCTATGATCATTTGCAGCAGGGCCGAATTCGCATCGAGACGGAATTTCCCTACATTCTTCAAAGATCCACGGTCATTTACTCCCAAATAGTACACTCCGTCTGCGCCAGTGATAGCAAAGTCGACTGTATTTCTGGTGAGCTGCTTGTGCTTGAAGATGTTTCGGCTCGTCCCAAACGTCAGCGGCCGGTCCGTCGGTGTGAAGATGAGACCGTCGGTGCGGTACGGCAGCTGGGGGATGCCAGTCGACACAAAGTCCAAGCCCTTGGACACCGGGACGTGAATCTTGAGCAGGATGGGGATCATGATGTCTCTGCCGTGGACGGACATGACCGCCACCCGACCCTTGTCGAAAAAGTCCCGTTGCGCTGCATCGAGCCGGTCTCCCAGGTTCCGGTCGATCAAGCTGCCTTTGCATGTATGCAATGCATCAAAGACTAGGAACTGTTTATCTGCCGGGTCCGTCTTTGACGATACCAGCTCTCCGTCGAGCAGGGTCTGGGGCGGCGCGTCTGCAATACACAGCTCCAACTCCTCGCCCTTCCTGCCGACGAAGGCCGCTTTCCCGCCCGCTATCGCCAGAAGGTATCTGCTACCATCGGCCTTTGCGGAGACCACATAGTTGCCCCTAAGCGCTCTTAGGTCCTTGCGCTCGACGGCGGCCGGGAAACAGAAACTGTTGGCGCCGAATCCCATCGCTTGGAGAAGAGTCATGATCGATTGGAAGTAATAGTAGTGGGTCTCTGTCCGTAAGTATACTCACGTCCCTGCACAGGTTTTCAGAAGACTCCGGTCGCGGGCCCGGACCACTTTGAAGCTCGAGATCCTCAAGCAGTCCTCTGCCATCTCTGCAGTTAACCCACTATTCCGCAAAAATCTGGCAACTGCCAACGCGTTTTCGTTTCGCAGCAACTTCGTCAAGGTAGTCGCGACGAACTCGACAATCTCTGCTCCCGCCTCGCTTCTCAGCATTTTCGACCTCAGGGTGGCCAGCTGCCTCCCCTTGATGGCTATGTACGAGCACTTTGATCTTAGATTGGAGAAGAAAAGGTCGTCCGTCACTTTGCCCCGGAACGCGGGGGAGTTCCTCCTGCTCAGCCTCTGCTGCATGTCTATCATCAGACTGCCGCCTCTCGGCCTCTGTCTCGCGGCCGAGCTGCACCCGATAGTGCCCGCGAATTTCAGGAGGAAGAAGTCGTGGTTCCGAAAGGCACGGCTCTCCACCACATCGGACTGTGAGAGCTGGTCGGACGCCGTCGCCAGGTCTTCCGGCCCACCAGAGGAGAGATAGTTCTCAAAGTAGATTGAAATCATCGACAGAGCGTCGTGCTCCGTCCTTTCTACGATGGACGTGACGCTTGCGGGGCTATCTCCCAGGATCAGCCTGGCGCTGTCCATGAGGGACACTTCCTTGTCGGTGGCCCCTCCGAGCCCGCTCTGCAGAATGTTGAGGAAGCTCCTGGCGTCGCCTCCGGCCACCTCGACCGCGTGTCTCACCACCTGCTCGTCCGGAATGACCCCTTCCATCGCCATGATGTGGAGACCAAGCTTCGAGAGGTCGACTGCTGTCAACCTGTCGAACCTGATAGACTCACTGTCTGACTCCATGTCGATGAGGCGCCCCCTCGGCACGCCGTTGATCGTGCAGATGATGGGGATTTTCCACACGAGCTGCGCGGCCGCCCTGTCCTGAGCCTTGATAGATCTGTTCAGCCCCCGGACGGGATTTATGAGCCGCATGAGCACCTCCAGGCCTCCGAGGGACGGGTTCAGGAAGTCGACGTCCTTTATCAGGATGGCGTTGCAGATGCCCATTATGGAGCCCGAGTTTACGGTCTCCATAAGCCCGGCCTCAAAGCGCAGCTTCGTCCTGACGTTCGAGCTGTTGTGCTCGACGACGCAGCATCCGGCCGCTTCCAAGACCCTGTAGGCGGTGGTCGTCTTTCCGGTGCCCGGTGGGCCGGTGAGGAGAGCGGCCCGCTTAGTCCCCGGTTTCCGGTCCATAAAGTCTCGTAGCCAATTCTCCAGATGCTCTACCTGCGCGTCGTTTCCGACTTGGTAGCGCGAATACTTTTCGGTCCACAGTCGATCCGACATGTATGATTACTTGATATCTCCTACAACTTGTGCGTAAATATTCCACAGCCCTGCCGATTTTGCGGACTTTTGGAAACGGTCGGGGGATCCCCCTCTGTTTTCGCCGAATCCAGACCTCCGTCATTTCGGTCCCGTTCACGACCCAGACGGCCCTGTAGTGTGTCCCGCCTTACCATTTACGTCGCCGGGACTCGCCCTTGTCACCCGCTTTGGGACAGGATTCACACCCATTAAAGGTCAAATCCGTTGCTTTGGATCTCCTGTTAGAGTTTTGCAAAATCTCTCGAGGGGGTAAGGGAAAAAATAGTCTTTTTTCAAACTGCTCGGATGACACGCAAGTTTCAAAAGGTAATGAAGGATGAGATAGCAAACAAGGGCCCCTATAGAAAGGGCTTGAAAATCATGCTTTTTTCCTCCATCCGTGTATCTCTTTAAGTCCGCCATTTGGACGTGACGGATCTGGTAGCGCCCGATCCGTCGGTATGAGCGTCACATCGGGCATCATTTAGTTCATTTCGCGTGGCTGTATCGGGTTCAATGCAGCGAATAAGTGACGGGTACAATGCTAGATAGGTCGCGAGAGTTGGACGGGGTTCTCCTTTTGGGTTAGAATCAACGTCTTGGCCCGTTGAATTTCATAAAGGTCTTTCATTTCGATTGGAAGGCCGTTGCCTCCAACATGCGGGCGATTTCCTTGGTGGCCAGCGCTGCCTCCCCCTTGCGGAACTGATAGGCACGGACGTAGTCGTTCCAACCCCAATGCAGTGCCGCATGCAGCACCGCAGAGCCCATGGCGGACGTTGCGAGCGAATCATGCAATGTGACGAGGCCTTGCCGGGTCATGGACGATCCCATGAGGTCTGACAACGCACGCAACATGCTCTGCCGGTCGACAAAGAGCGTGAACGCCCCCACCGAGATCCCAAGTAGAGGAACGACGGCACCCGACAATATCGCGTTGAGCATGGCCACGAGATCCTCGCGTAGGCTCTTGCTGGACCGGGCGGCGACCAGTTGCACGAGTGTGACACTTTCGCGGTCCACCTTGCAATTGTGGATTGGGTGCCTGTAAACATCCTCCTTCTTCGCATTCCGGCGAGCATTCATCATGAGGAGAAGCGACGAGGCGTCCCAGCAGACCGTCTCTCCGGCAGGTGTGAATTCAAAGACCATACCGGCAGGGTTCGTATGTGGCCTGAGCTCATCGAACGTCAAGGGGTCGTTGTCTCCATCGTTCCCACAGGCGATCGGAAATTCGAGGAGTGGGTAAAAAAGAAGACCGTCGTTGCATTCACCGTCAGGCTTATGGGGGGACGCTCGATGCATGTGGGTACAATGTACAATGAATATTGTATGTTGCAAGGGGCGCAACTATTTGTATGTACATTTATGTGTATGCAATCAAATCAATTTCAATCCAAATGACCCAGCTACTTATGACACTGCACTACTTAGGTTGCCTGATCATGACTGGAACTCCTCTTATCAACCTCCATTTTGCTTTGAAACCTGTTCTCCCAGGACCTTTCCCAAACGCCTTTGCTGTCCGAGTGCCTCCGACCTAGCACGTACACTATTGTCAGGACATATCCTGTGAAAATATACAACCAACAAATCAGTAAGAGCTTGAATGCTTGAGTATCCCAGTACATTTTTTGCAATCTTGCTTGAGAGATGTTTCGGCATCAATTGGAGCAATGCATGCATACAGACTTACCGGCACCGGTCGCTGCAGTGCCACAGCGCTTGCTTGAGCTTTCCACTTAAGGAGGGGGTCTGCAAGTCCAAGCAATGTGTTAATTTTTGCAAATGCCGCCCGCATCAATACGTGCTTACAGACTTACGGAACCCGCAATGGCACAGCGGTCCACACAAGTTCACCTACGGGGGTCAATCTTTGCAAATGCCCCGCACAAGTAACAAGTTCATGAACTGCCAGTCAAGACTTTGTACTTGTATTGGTACTCACTGGAGTCATTCCTCATCTCGCCGAGCTTTGCCTTGTACGCCACTTCAAATTCCGGGCCCTGGGATTTGCCCTCAGTAACCCTCAGTGCGTGCTGGATACATATTGTTTCCCGCAGGTTTATCTGGCCCATCATCATGGTTTGGACACAGCATAACACTTGCTCATTACAGCTCTCGAGCAAATTTGCCCTCGTCTGTGCAACAATCGCATCCATTTTCTTGTCATTCTCTGCATTTATCTCCAACACCTTCTCAGCTTCCCACTGCGCCCTACTCCGCTTTTGACTCGACCTCCTCTCCAGTGGGATTGTCTGTTTTCTTTCCTTTGTGAACTCAATCACAGCGCCTAACGCATGCTCCACATGTTCCACACTTGGGTCATCTTTCTGAAAGTGTATCCTACCCTCAATAAGGTTACATGCAAAGATGAGGGCGCTTTTGTAGGTAAACCCCCGACTTCCCATTTTTGATTTCTCAGAGTTCATGATTGCACACTTCCGCTTGGCCTCGTCACTTGCCCCTGGAAGGCAACACCAGATGTTCACGGTCTTTGCTAGGATTTTCATGCTGGGATCCATCACAAGAACATGCCTGTCATTTAACTGTAGTCCGATTTGGCTTAGAACATCACCAACCCTCTTTTGGAACTCGCCCTCTTTTACCAAGCTTGCTGGGGCAGTTTGAACCTCCAGGATTGCTTGGCTGGATAATGGGGTCACTTGCAATGACCCGTCTTCACCGATTTCCTCTTGCTTCACTGCTGTAGTTGCACTGGTGGACGCCATTCTAACTCTTCTAAAAGAATGGGGTGAGCTTTGACATTGCACTCAGCAGAAAGAAAAACATGGGTGACGCTAATGTCTTTGGTCTCTTGGATATTCCCTCACTTGCGTTGCCTTTGAACCAAGTTTCACACACGCGAGCTACTTCCACCGCAATGTGGACCTAGCTTCACACGTGCGAGCTACTTCCACCCCAATGTGGACCTAGCTTCACACACGCGAGCTACTTCCACCGCAATGTGGACCTAGCTTCACACGTGCGAGCTACTTCCACCGCAATGTGGACTACTTCCGCTTACCGCAATTCCGATCTATTTCAGGGTCCCTTCAGAAGATCCTTGACATTTCCACTCTCGGGACGTCCTTCACTGTTGAACGCGACAGCGCTAAGAGCTTGGGCAAGTTAAGTATGGTCTCCTATCCGAACCTTGAAGATGGGGGGGAGCACATCACTAAAGCGATATTTGACAAAGCATCCCCTTTCCCGGTGGACCTGGATGCCATCTATAAGTGGATTGGATACAGTCGTAAGGATAGTGCTGTAAGGAAATTGAGAGAGTCTTTTGTGGAGAACAAGGATTATTGCCATGCTAAAATTGGAAGCGGCCCAAACCCTGATAAATACTCTTTGTCCCGGTCCCGCTTTGAGATGTTGGCCATTCAGGCAAAAGGTGAAGTTGGTAGGCGCTACCAGCAATACTTCCAAGCTCTAGAGACGGAGTATACGAGGTTGTATACATGTGTGACAAGTAAACGGAAGGCAGAATGTCAAGGGGGGTCAAGTAAGAGACAGAGATTGGACGAAACCACGCCACTTGAAGATCTGAGCAAATATAGGCAAGAAGGAGAGGATGCAGTCCTCCAGTTGACTGAGCAGTTGAAGAGACGAGACGCAGAACTGTGTTTCATAGACAAACTAACAGATGCAAAGAGACAGGCGGCCATCAAACAAGATATTGCAAATGGGGTGCAAGAAGAGGCACATGCAGCAGAGGCGGCACTGTGGTGTGCAAGGGAGGCACTAGAGGCAGCAGAGGAAACACTACGGGCAGCAGCGGAGAAGGCACAGTGTGCAAGGGAGGACTTACAGGCAGCAGAGGAGACACTACGGGTGGCAGTGGAGAAGGCACGAGTAGCACATTGTGAAGCAGAGGGGAAACAGCGGGCTGTTTCTGAGATATGTAGACAGGGGCCCCATGGTTTGGGAGGTAAGCTGAATCTCTTCTTTGGGAGTATGTACGATGCATATTCATCTGCACATGTCAATGATATGAATGCGCTGAAAATTCGCTGGGACCTTGCAGAACTTCGCGACTGAATGACAACTTACCGTCTCCCAGGTCCAGCTGTAGTCCCAGGCCCCGGGGCCCCAGACCAAGGCCCCTCAGCAGACTCGGCTCTGAAGTCCCAGGAATCTAGGATCCCAGGAACCCCAGCCCCTGGACCAGCTCCCACCCCAGACCTCAATCCGGTTCCAGCCCCAGCCTCCCCTCCAGGCCCAGCCCCCACCACTGCCCTCGCTGATATCCCAGCCCCTGCCCCCGCTTCAGGCCCTGCCCCAGCTGGTCCTTCCTCCGGCCCAGCTCATGCCCCTGGCCCCTCTACAGTAACTACATTCCCAGGCGCATCCGCCCCCGACGCAGGTCCGGCCCTTGCCACATTCATGGGCCCAGGCCCCTATATTGTCCAAGACTTTGCACGAGTTTTCACGTCCAAAGCGGGGGGGCTGTTTAAAGTCTCACGACAGCCACCTAGTAAGTTACTCGCTGAGCCTTTCAATTCGTCCCAAATCGCAACAGATTGTACTTGCTGCATGCTTTTTCTCGATGCAAGGTCTGAGATTGTCTTTCTACATCGTTTTTGCAGGAAAGCGCAATCGGACTCAAGACTGTCCGTGCTCTCCCCAAACAATTGAGCAGGGGGCGATTGTAATACCAGTTCGAGAAGCTGAGCACGCTGTCCAGGTGTCCCCTGAGCACCCCGCCCAGCCTGCCCCAGATGACGAATTGGCTGAGGCCGCAGCCCAACCCGTCCAGCGCCCCCCAGAGGACGAATTGGCTGAGGCCGCAGCCCAACCCGTCCAGCGCCCCCCAGAGGACGAATTGGCTGAGGCCGCAGCCCAACCCGTCCAGCGCCCCCCAGAGGACGAATTGGCTGAGGCCGCAGCCCAACCCGTCCAGCGGGCCCCAGAGGATGAAGTCGCCCAGGCGCCCTCCGCCCCCCCCGTCCAGCCGGCCCGGGAGGCAGGTCTGGGCCAGGCGCCCCTGGCCCAGCTCTACCAGGCCCGAGAGGACAAAGTCGCCCAGGTGCCCCCCGCCCAACCCGTCGAGCCGGCCCTAGAGACCCCCCCTGCACAACTCGGCCTAACCGGGCAGCCTGCCCTCTGTCCCGCTGCCGTCGCGGACCAATGGATGGCGTCTTGGGAGCAAGAGTTGACTGCTTTCCGGTTAAAACATAGACGAGACCCTGGAGCCTGGTTGTCGTCATTTGATCTTCTACTCCCGTTCCTGCGCCTCTTGCAAGACAGAATCCCCTCATTCTACTCCCTGGGCAATCTGGAACCTGAGCACGACAGTTTAGCAAACAAGCTTTGCAAGGGGAAGAGAAAGTGGGGGGGGGAACGCTACATGGGGGGGTGGTTCCATCTCAAGAATCACTATGCGTTTTTACTCATTGACCTAGATACCAAGAGGGCTGAGTACTTCGACAGCTATGGTGTGGGGTTGGATCCAGATATGCGTGCGTGGGTAGAGAGTGAGACTGGCTGTGAGGTGATTTCGGCAAGGACCCGTCACCAGTTCGGGGAGAGAGAATGCCTCGTCTACTGCTGTTACTTTGTCAAGGAGCGCCTCCTACGAGAGACCTTCGGTCTGCCATATGGAGCATCTTTCGAGGACTTCGAAGCGGTACGTATTCCGGATGAGTTGATGGGGATAGAGAGGGATAGACTATTTGCAAGGAGGGGTTTTGGGGGCCCACTTCCAGCCCCTTTCCGTTCCCCCTTCCTCCTGCGGTTGACCGCCGCCGCCCGTAAAGTGCAACAAGCCTGGCGTCGGTTCAAGCAGCCCCCGGCCCCACAGCCCCAGCCCCAGGCTCCCTTGTTGGCCCCGGG
>DF238077.1:0-13060 GCA_000708835.1 Klebsormidium nitens | reverse complement strand
GCAATCATACTTGGTCATGAACTCGTCACCAAGAATGACATCAACCTCGAAAAACAAGTTCATAACGTAGCACTTCACAGGCTTGTGAAACGCTCCCAACTGAACATACACAGTTGCTTCACCAAGGATCTCACCAACGACGTCATCTGCCAAACGTACAGTCTGAGCAGTAGGTCTTACCGTAATGCCTGTCTGCTTAGCACGCATGGAAGTTCTTTTAGTCAAGGAGAAAGAGTTAGAAATGCTAAAGGATGGAGTCGGTCGTCAGCCTTTTGGAAAAGACGCGGTTCGACCTTCTTTCGCCCCTACCAATTCACAGACTTGTCCCTTGTCCAGTGCAAATACTGCCCCTAGTCAGCCTGGAGTGCCTTTTCAGCATGATTTTAGAACTTCGCCCTTGGCCAATGCTAATTTGATCAATGCTACAACAGCCACCATGATTGATTCTTGTGTCACTAGTGTTCCTCCGTTGTCAAACCAGCCTTTTGGTCTACCATGGTCATATCAAAAGTATGCGTACCGGTTCAATCCGGCCCACTTCTGACGTTCAATTTGAGGGATTGGGGCCTGGTAGATTATAAGCTCTTCGATATGTCTCTACCATGCAACAAGAAGCTTCTCCCTTTTTGTCTAGTTTTTCCCAAGCTGTCAGTCAACCTGGTTTGCCTCAGGCAAATTTTGCTTCTGGCATGCCTAGACCATCAACTTCTGCGGAACCATCTTTCACTGTTTCAAATGGCTTATTTCCATCAGGTAGTGCCCCTTCAACTGCATCATGGCCTACACCACCAAGTTATCCCTTTTTTCCGCCTGGTTCTGTGCCAAGTCCATTTGTATTTCCACCCTCTTTGGCCGGTCCCCGACATGTTGTTTCTGGGAATTCTAGGAATTCTGGTTATACTGGAGGAAGGGCAAGCTATCCCTCTCTGCAGTATCTTCCTAAGTTTGATGGCAAGAGGAAAGGGTTGGGTGCCAAGTCTTGAATTTCTGATCTCGAACAGAGTCCTACTCTGTACAACATGGCAGAAAATCAAATGGTAGCTTTGGCCAGACTTTTGTGTACGGAAAAAGCTAGGGAGTGGACTGAAATACAACCTGATAATCAAACTTGGCCTCAATTTAGAAGAGCGTTTCTGAGAGAATATGGAGAAAAGAATCAAGATCAGCTCTATTTGGAAATGATCAATCATCAGCAAGGTGATGCTTCTGTGAATATGCTACCACAATGCAAAGGGTTTTCAAGCAGCTAGAAGGAATCAGTCCCCAACGGGAAATGGAATATTTCGTTAGAAATCTCAATATGGGTCTTCGCGAAGATACTTTTGCTGGTCATCCCTCTGATCTTTCTGATGCTATTGAGATTGCTCGAAAGGTTGAAGATATGTACACGTCCCTGCCCGGTCAGCAGCAGGAAATGGGCAAAGAGGTTTCGAATTTGCGGCGATCGGTGGCTGATCTCTGGTCCGCTCAAAAAGAACTGGAAGGTGGTCGTCCCCGGCTGGAATAGTCACTTCGCCTGTGACTCCTTCTCAAGTTCCTTCAAGTCTTCAGCCAAAGCCTTCCGAAACAAAGCCTGTTGCGAATCGAAGTTCTGGTTTCCCGAGTCAAGATGGTCCTCGCCCGTGTCTTGCCTGTGGGGAATTGGGTCATGGTCTACGAGATTTTAGAAACCCGCCGAAGTTTCCTTTCTTCAATTGCTGCCGTTTTTGGAGGAGACATCGAAATGAATGCCCCCAAAATCCTCAGAGGGCCGCCTCACACTATCTTGAAGGTTTTGATCAGCACTATTTGGAAGCAGAGGACTCGGACTCTTTTCGGGATTGGCCGGTTGAGGTGTCGACCGAGGATGGTTATGCTTACGAGGAAGAAAGCGATCAGTCTAGTTCTGACTCGGTTTATCTTTCTTCTTCTTCTGATGATGATGACGTAGAAGATGCCTTTGCACAAAAGAGAGGTCGTGACAATGCTAAAGCTTCAGAGGAAGGTACAAACAAGTCACAAAAGCGAGACCCCAATACCCTTCCTAGATGGCGTGAACCTGTTAAGCCCGTTTTGCACCCTTTAACTGAGGAAGAGAAAAGGAGACGAAGAGAAACTCGAGCCAAGAATCGTGAAATACTTTCTGAGCAGAATGGCGGGATCATTCGCAATCTTTTAAGTCCTTGCCAATGAGGTTTAGTCGCCCATAAGCACATCAGACACTTCCGGACTGATTTGCATCGGTATATTGACAAAGTTCTCTTCTATAATCGGAAGACCAGGAAAGCTTCGCGAGGAAAAGGAACTTCCGATCCCACTCCCGTTCTCTTTGGTGAAGGTCAAGAAGAAGAATCTTTTGTAAGCCTCAAATGCTCCGAGAATGAACGTCCCGCCCTAGAAACGTTCTTGCCTGAACGGACTTCTCCTGGATTGTCAAAGGAAGCACAGTACATGCGAGCGGACCTAGCTGACGAACCACGTGACTCCTTCCCCATTCGTACCGAGGTTTTTGCTGACATAGGTAAGCTCAAGAACCGAGTGATCACTTTAAATTCGGGTGCGACTTTTTCAGGCATCCCAAAGTCAGTTTGTTTTGAGGCCGGTTGGGGTGATGAAATTCGGCCAACTAGAATGACGTACAGGACTTCTTCTGGGACTGTTTACACTGCCGAGGGGAAAGTGCTGGTTCATTTGAAGATAGGAAGGCTGAAAATCAAAACAACTATGATAGTTATGCCAAAGAATTGCCCTTACAACATGATGGTTGCGAATGACGTCATGGGACCCTTACGGACTGATCTTCTTAGAAGTTCTCCGGAAGTCGTCTTTCATTTGAGAGGAGCGGTAGTCAAAGTGCCAATGATTCACGAAGTTCCGGCTGATTGTGACCGGTCTTCGAGATGATTCTTTTCTGTTCGTGACTCAACTAGATGCTCTTGAGTGCGCTTGGGTTGATAAGCCACATGTTTTCTCTGTGCTTTGTGAGTCAAAAAACGGAGTGGGCCCGAGCCGTCAGTTTCGGGACAACGGCTGAACTTCTCTTCGGAATCTCAATCTTCTCGTCCGTTTCTGTACGGGGTGAAGATTCGCTGAAGTAGGGATTTAGATGTCGTCAAGATATGGTGCAGAAAGAACGGAATAAAGAATGCTCAAGTAAAACGAATACTCAAAAAAGCTAGAAAAGCCGTCCAGAATCCGGAGATAGGAGAGTTTACTTGGCTCTACCCCCAAAATGTTTCCGATCCACCTGAAACCTTACTTCGTGTTCAGATAGAAGTGTGCACGGATTCAACTGCTGAATTCTATACTCAAGAAGCGGTTCAAACGTCTGATTACACGGAAAAAGACGTTGATGAGATTCTTGAGACCATAACGATTGGGAAGTCTTTGTCTCTTGAAGAGAAGACCCTTTTGCAGGAAGTGGTTAAGCGGAATATCAAAGCTTTCAGTAGAAACAAGACAAAATGGCAATGTCCAAGGCAATATTACACTTTCTCATATTCATTCATTTCTTCATATAAGGCCTATACCCTTATATCCATATACGTATACCCATATACCTATATATAGGTACCCTCCTACCCCTATCTAGAACCCCTTTCTTCATTCTTCTTTTCTTCACTTTCTGCCGTACGTCATCATAGACCAACCCCCCACCCCTTAAACTACCCTTCTTCATTGTTCGTTTCTTCACTTTTTGCCACGTCATCATCTCGAGACCCTTCTCCACTTCTAAGCCACTTCTTCATTGTTCACTTCTTCATTTTCTACCACGTCATCATCCGGGGACCCTTCTCCCTTTTAAAACCCTTTCTTCATTGTTCACTTCTTCATTTTCTGCCACGTCATCATCCCGGGACCCTCCTACCCCTTGAACAAGCCTTCTTAATTGTTCATTTCTTCATTTTCTGCCACGCCATCATCCCGGCACCTTCCTCCCCCTTGAACTCCTCTTCTTCATTCCTCATTTCTTCATTTTCTGCCACGTCATCACCCGGGACCCTCCTCCCCCTTGAACAACCCTTCTTCAATATTCATTTTTTCATTTTGCCACGTCATCGGTGCGTCAGCATCCCAGAACAAAAATGAAGAAATGAAGAATGAAGAAGGCAGTTCTAGGATAGAATGACTTAGAGCGGAAAGCCTATACCCGGAATCAGGGTCCGCCCCCCTGTGGACTGCTTTCTTCATTCTTCTTTTCTTCATTTTGTGCCACGTCATCATTTTAGAAAAGTAAAAAAATGAGAAATGAAGAAGGACATTTCAAGGGAAGGAGGGAGGGAGGGTTGATGACGTCATCATAATATGTGTGAAAGTGAAAGTGAATGAAAGCATAGCTCGCGTTCATTCATTCTAGAACCCGGGTTAAAACAATGAAAGGTTAATTAACGCTAACCTATAGCGGGTTTCAAAAAAACACATCTTGTAATAAAGAAGGCTAAAATGAAGGCTGAACTTGACATTATTCACCCTTCATTGCCACCTTCTCAGAAACAAAGGCGATTTAGGCTACACGACCCTGATTGAGCACGAGATTGACCTGGTTAACAATACCCCAGTTAAGCTGAAACCCTTTAAACTTTCGTTCCAGGAGCAGCAGTTCGCGGCTAATTACGTCCAGACGCTGATCAAGGAAGGGCAGATTCAACCAAGTAAGTCACCATGGTCCAGTCCCGCCTTTCTAGTGCCCAAAAAGGAGCCCGGTACTTTCAGACTTGTTGTTGATTATAGAAAGCTGAACACTGCAACCAAGTCCTGGTCCATGCCTTTGCCTTTTATGACTGACTTACAGCAACAACTAGGCAGAGGCAAATATTTTGCCACGATGGACATTACAAGCGGCTTTTACAACGTTCCAATGAAAGAAGAGCACCGCCAGTACACCGCTTTCTGTCTTAGAAACCTGGGTTTGTTTGAGTGGTTAGTGATGCCCATGGGGTTAAAGAATTCTCCCGCCACGTTTACCCGTCTTCAAGAGATGATTTTTCCACCTTTAGACTGGGGCGCTTTTCTGAAAGTCTTTATCGATGATATGTGTGTCTTTGCAGACAATGTTCAGGATCTTGCTAGTCCGACATCTAGATCGGGTTCTCAGTCGGTTGATTTGGGCCGGGTTAAAGTTGGCCCCTAGCAAGTGCGAGTTTGGAGTTGAGTTTGTTGAGTTTCTTGGGCACGTTATTTCAGGGGGGAAGATGACAATGAGTAAACGGAAAACCGAAGCCGTTCAGAAGCTTTTGCCGCCCACAACTGTTAAGGAACTTCAGCAGGTTCTTGGTCTTCTGCAGTACTATCGAGTGTTCATTCCAAAGTTTGCGCATATTGCTAGGCCAATGACAAAGTTGTTGTCTAAAAAGGAGTTGTTCGTCTGGTCCCCACCCTGTCAAGAGTCTTTTGATTTTCTGAAAGAAGCGCTTTGTTCTTACCCCGTTCTGACTTGTTACGATCCAAATAAGACGCTCGTTTTGGACACGGATTATCAGAAGAATGTTGTCTCAGCTATCTTAGGTATGAAGAGTCCAGATCGAAGGCGTGGACAAGTAATTGAATACGCCTCTCGCACTTTAAATCCAATAGAGCAAAGACTTTCTACCACCGAAGGGGAACTACTAGCCATCATTTTTGGTCTCAAACGTTTTTCCGTGTACCTTAGAGGGCGACCTGAGTTTATTATCAGAACCGATCATCGAGCGCTAACCTGGATCAAAACTCTTAACCCCACTTCTGGTAAACTAGCTCGGTGGCTGTACACCATTCAAGCCGACTTTAATTTCATAATAGAGCATCGAGAAGGGAGGAGCCATCTAAACGCAGACGCATTGTCCCGAGCCGTAGCTGTTCATCTCAAAGATCGACCTACTAGGCTAATCTGGAACATGATTGATTGGCCAAGTTGTTCTTTGTCCCCTACAGCTAGCAGGCATGGCAACTCTCCCAACAACTTCCGGATCCTTACCCCCGCCAACTAGTGGAGCGACAATTCGATTGGCCAGCAGCAGCCCCAGATCGGGAGTCGGCGCAACCAGTGGATCACTCGGCCAAACAACCGGAGCTGTAGCTGCCCAAGCGTCAAGAGATGGCAGCGCTGCTCAACCCGGAGGAGTGGGGCCCGCGCGAGCGGACGCCGGAGGGTCTTCCGCTCAAGTATCAACCCCAGCTCCCAAGAGTAAGTATCAGTATACCCACGAGCAGAAAAGTGAATTTCGAAAGCAACAATATAAGTTTTTGCACGAAATTGAGCACTTTCTTCAAACCCAATCGCTGCCGGAAGGTATTCTAATAAAGTCTCCCGCCAAGGTTTTAGATGAAAAGCCCGGAAGTTTACTTTGATAGCCGGCCAGTTGCACAAGAAAAACCCAAGCAAAGCTTTGCGCGTTCTCTGGGAAGGTGAGCTGTTTTCCGTTCTTCAAAAGGTGCACGAAGACTGGGCCCACTATCCAAAGGATCAGCACAAGTTCCGAACAAAGGTGAGTGAGCGGTTTTTCTTTCCGCAGCTGACTGAAGTGACCAAGCAGTTTATTGCCACTTGTGACGAGTTTCAAAAGGAGAAAGCGGGCCAAAGGGAGAGAAATGACCGAATCTTAAATCCGCCCCCACCCACTAGTCCTCTTTTCCGTGTGCATTTGGATTTGACTGGGCCGTTTGAAGATCGCACCAGAACAAAAAAAGTTCAACATGGTTTGTGTTGACTTCGTAACAGAGTATGCGTTCACGAAGGTCATTTTTAATAAGGAAGCCTCTACTGTAGCAAAAGCCTTTGGAGACGAGATTTTGGAGCGCCAAGGCTGTCCTTTCGAAGTCGTTACAGATTAAGGCAGTGAGTTCAATGGCGAATTTTCGGAGTGTTTGAAAAGGTTAGGGATGACCCAAGTCCGTATCAGCCTCACAAGGAACCCAAAAGCCAACGGTCAGGTCGAAAGAGTCATGGCAATCATTAAGTCCACGCTTAGAGCCATGTGTCATCAACGCCCGCTTGACTGGCCTGCCTATGTGTCGAAGCTCACGATTCAATACAATGTCACATACCAAGACACAATTAAAATGAGTCCGTTCATGTGTCTCTTTGGCCGTCAGCCCATTCAACCGGCCGATCACCTTTTTCCTTCTGAGTTCTTTTTAACTGCCAACTCTCTGGAAGTACCAGTCGATCCGCCTCAAGAAGACATCAGAATAGATTGGAGATTCTCTCTCGTATTCACAGTCAGACCCGTAACCAGATAGAGAAGTGCCAAGAGAAAGCAAGGGAGAATTTTGCAAAGTGGAACCACACTCGTAGGATCGATCCCTGAGAAGCACTTCAAACCAGGAACGTTGGTCTCAATGCGTAAGCCAGATGTGCCTTGAGGGTTTCAGTTGGCTTGGGAAGGGCCGTATGAGTTTGTAAAGTGGGTCGACCAGCAGCACAATAAAGCTCAGATTGAGGACGGAAACGGGTCAATTTGGAATAGGCGCTCTTTGGACCTCGTTGAGTATCTGCCTCGAGAACCTTTCTTGAAAGAAATTATTGATCCGTTAGTAGGCCCCATCTCTGTGCAATCTGATCTAGCTGTTCCGGATCCTGTCGCTCAAGTTTCCGATCTCTCTGTGGATGAGGAAATTATTTTGGAATTTGATTCATCACGGCCACAAGATTTTCCGTCTTTCTTTCGCAACTTCGAACTTGGACGGCGGAAAATGCCACAGATCGGAGAATCGGATCAGCCTTTGACGCCGGTAAAAATTCGAATTGTCCCTACAAAGCTTTTGGAGTGAAAATTTTCCTTCCTTTTATTCCGTTTCTGAGTCGTTTTCCGTTTGATTTCACAGGACCCGGAGACGTTTTGTCATCAGCCCAGGAAGTAAACGCTAGAGAAACCAAGTTAGAAGACTTGCCGAGCCCTGTTTTGAGGTCAAAATTTCAGATTGTGACTAGAAAGCGAAGTAGAAGATGGTGGAAGCATAAGTGTGGGCTCAAAAGTGAAAATGGCGACCCGATCAAATATGTTCCGTGCTGGGAGGAAGAAGACGCTTCGATTTGGCCTCACCCCGTATTTGAAGCAATTGGAAGTTGTTGTAAGCAGTTCTATGAGATCGTTTCAGATATCAACAATGAGTGGCTTGGCGGTCTCTCTTACCAAAAGGTCCGGCAAATCATGAAAGATCGAAAGAAAGACGATTTTGCTTGCTTAAAGTTCAGGTTATCTCAGCCGTTCAATTTCCAAAGTACTGATCAGAGAGACGTACGAAGATACATAGGATGTCTTGACGTAAACAAATTGAGCTATTTCGAAAAGTGGATCGAGGAAAATTGGTTGAATTGGAATAATCCGGATTCAGATACATAGCTTTTCATCGTGGGCCACGAATCTCAGTTTTACTCTTGCTTTCCTTCAGGATTGACTTCTTCACCATTACTCTCCCAGACCAACCTGCAAGATTTGCCCCCCGAGATATTGAAGGACATCTTCTTGAAGGCCAACCATACTATTGAACAGCCCAAGGTCGTTTTAGATCTCGTACCAAAAAACTCAGATGCCCAATGGTCACCAGAGCTAGGACGCTGGGAACGGCCCTGCGAGGATTATATGATCAGAGTCGGTTCATACCCAAGCTTAGATGCCCTTCGAAAGACCAACAGATATTTTCGTCGGGCTGTAAACGAGATTCTAGAAAGCAGCGAAAACGGTCAACTACATGAAGAAACGAAGCAAACTCTTGCTGAGATCCGTAGAAGGCACAATCTTTGTCTCTATAGGTACGATAGTGGGCGGCCCCCGCTTATGTTAGTATTCTGTAAAATAGGAAACGACGGATATTGGGTAACTGACAGTTGGTTTTTTCTTTGAGATAATTACCATCCCTTTCAATACAATCTGCCATTTCAGCGACCTGATGCTGCATCAATCAGATTTTTGCATCACCATCCAATCTACAGGGACCATCAACGGCAACTTTAGAACTCCTCATGGAAGAGCGCCGTCAGCCCAACCGCCCCTTGGCAAGCTTTTGGCAGGCAAGTCCTTTGCACCCACTGTTCCAGATACTCAGTTCCTTACGTATGAGGAAGACCCTTTGTACGCTGTTAGAGGGTTGGAGTACATTCGGATCATTCACATTGGATACCTTCGCCCTCAGTATGCGGCTGCTCTTCTCATCACGGCTCTGGATCAGCGCGATAACCCTCAGCTCACCACTGCCAGAATCAAGATTCGGGAAGTCGTGCACACTTGGTTTTTGCAGCTCTTCGGGTGTCATTTCTACCAGGAGATGAAGAAGGGAGATGCACGGTTGGGCAGAATTTTGACTTCTTTGGAGAGTCTCGCTTTGGATGCCACAGTTGATATGAGAAGGCACTCCCTTGAGACAATAGTCACAGGATACGTCCACGAGCTTGGGTCTTTCGAGAACTGGTTGTACACCATTGAGCCGGACTTTCCGAAGGGTGTCTACAGAAATTGCCTAACATACTGGTGGTCTCGGATGGAGGGAGTGTTCCGGCGTCAGATTGCTTTGCCAGTTCGGTTCATCCCGTTTGCCCTGTATGCTGAGATTCTTAGTAGGCAGCCGGTCAGTCAATCAATGATTCAGCCTTTTGTGGAGTGCAATGCAACGCCGCGTCAGATGCAGGTCTCTGCACCGGTCGCCCGGGGGTCCCCTCTCATTTCGTGCAGGTCCCCGCCGGCGGTCATTCCCCTGCTGACACCTGTCCGGAGCGGACCGGCCCCTTCGCCGATGGACCTGGACGGAGACTTTATGCCACACAATCAGACGAACCAGCTGGTACAACCCATGCCGACCATGTCTACCGATGTGCTAATGCACGACCAGGTGAGCGTCAACCCCGTGACTGTCCGACCTGCTTACACGAGCTTTGTTAACACTGGGACTAGACTTACGACTCCGGTTCAGCCTGGATTTGTGAACGCCTGCTTTCAGCCACCTTCTCGGGTCTCTCAGGTCAGTCCGGTCATACCTCAGATGAATCCCATTCCGCGACCTTCGGCTTCAAGTTTCTTGGGTGATTATTTTTCTGCTCAGACGACGATGAACAATCTCAGTTACACCAGCAGTGAGTACGTGTCGATCGGCAAACTGCAGCAGTCCTATCGGTGGCAACTTTGCCCGCTTCATTCCACCGTTTGATCTGGCCGAGAAGAAGAGAAGAAGGCGGAATGGTCTCACGAGCTTCACCTGATTGATGCTTCCCACAGTCAGACTTTGGTTCTTCGGCTGGACAACAAGAATCCCACTGGTGCGCTTGGTGTCTCAGTCGACTACGTGCCTCAGAATCGGTACCAGGGAATGATGTTTGAAGCTCGGCGGCACACTCGACTGTCCGTGTAAAAAGGGTGAAAAACAAATCAAAACTTGTAAATAGTTTGTACATACAGTCCCGATGTGACAAGCGGTTTTGATCTTTGATGGAGTTCTTTTCTCAAGCTAATGGAAGTCGTTCTCTCTAAGCAAACTTGTGAAGCACAGTCAACTTGGAGGTTTGGTGAGCGGATCTTCCCGTATGTCAGATAAGAAGTGAAACTGAGCTGCTTTGTGATTGGAAACTGGCTGAGGCGTCTTTGACTTGATTCTTTCTTGAATGTACGTCTGAGAGGGGCACTAGGGACCGTTCAAGGAAAAAGGACCAGGAAAACGGCCGCAGTCAAGGTGAAAGATCAAGGGCAAATGAACTTTACAAGGCTCGAAAAGGTGTAAGCCCCCGTTTCTGGTAACCAAAATAAGGGTTTGGGACCAGTCAGCACTATCAAAAGCTGCTTGTTGAGATTATTTGTGATCAGGGACAAGCGCAAGTTGGTGAAGGAATCTTAACTTCCTAGAACGGGGCGTTCGGGCTTGTTGAAAGAAAAAGTGGATGGTCGGAAGACTGGCTGCGGTCGGAAAGTACTGAATGTCGGGGTTTGCGGGTCGAAAGTGTGGCCTCTTGGACTGCGTTCTTGAGAATTTCGAAGTCGGTTTCGTCTTTGTTCAGAGACCTTGAAAGATTTCAGCTGGCTTCATCGCTTCAAGTTCTGACCGTGATCTGGGTTAAAGATCGGTTTGCCTTTCTTTTCGACCTTGAAATGCGCTGCGCAAGTGATCGCGAGGCCGCGATCTTCTTTTGCTCAGGGGAGGAATCGACAGTTGTGGCTTAGAAAAGTAGCTACCCGGAAAAGATTCACTACCTGGAAACTAGATCGGAATTGTGAAAAAGCCGTGAACGGAAAGTCGAGGAGATTTGCGAAGGATTCAGGTTTTAAGGGTTTTAACGAAGAGTCGAGCAAGGGTCTGATTGAAGACTTGTGTTTTCGACATGCATGAGCGGGTCTTGCTTCGTCATGGCAGAAAGTTCGTCCGTTTTTGAAGGCTTTACGACGTTCGTCACTTACCGTGTATATCTTGTATCTTTGTACAGATTGAATGCTTCCGGTTTGGGTTTAGTGACGTTATTTTGCTCTTGAATGCATGACGGCCGCTTGTTTCTGGTTTGTTGTGACTTCGTCATTTGTATCATGCAGATTAGACTTCGTTTCGGCTATACTTTGAAGTACAGCCCGTCGTTTTGTTTCTTACGAAGTGCTCGAAGAGCACTTGTGTGTCCTTTGAAAGTATGTACAGGTTGACAATAAGGTGACACTTGGAGACGTCACGAAGACTCGAACCAAGGCGGACAACGGGAGACGAGCTGAAGGAGCGCCAGGTTGCGAGACCGGGACTCACCGAAGTTTCATCACGCGCTTTCGAAGCGAAGACCTTAGCAATACAGGATTGAAATAGGGAAGACAGTAACGCTAGACTTAGAGGAACTTAGCAGACTGTAAAGAACGCTTAGCAGAATACAGTAGAAGCAGTGAACACGAAGACTTGACCCTCATTCTCAAGTTTCCATTGTACAGTCACTCGAACACGAGCGCTTGCAATTGAGTCTGATTCTCGATTCATTCAAGGATCGGGTCTTACTTTTCTGCAAGCCGTCGCTTCTCCTTCATTCTCTGCACATGAGCCGTTTTCTTGTCTGCCTTCATTCCGCATCATAGCGCTACTCTAGCTCCGAAGCCTCTTTTTGTGGGGGGCTTCGTTTTGGTTCCGTCGCCCGGACAGAACACCTTGCCTGGCCTTGTCCTCACACAAGTCCACCTCATCGATCAGCGGGTGAGAGCCGCTTTCAAGCAGACTGCACAGCTCAGCAAGGCGTTCCAGGCGTTCCCGGCGTTCCAAGGGCGTTCCAGGCGTTTTGAAGGGCGTTGCAGGCGTTCCAGGCGTTCCGATCTTCAACTGTGGAAAGTGTTTAGGGACCTCCCCTTGCCTTCGACTACGCTGCGGCCGAGTTCATCCAGGGGCATCGGGTCAATTGAGACCGCCAGGTGTGTTGACCTCAGAGTGACCGTTTCTGAAAGTAAAACCTAGCTGAAGTTGCATGAGGGAAAGGCTGCTTGTGTGATGTAAACATTGAACCGAAATAGCGCTGCACAGTTCAGCTTGATTGGTTGCTGGAATAGGGTTGCCAAGTTCAACTTGACCAGGCAGTGACGCAAGCAGACACGTTTTCCTTGATTCTGGGTGTTTTCGCTTTCAATGGTGGTTTTTTGCTTAGGGTCTAACTTTGGGTAAATCGTCCAGGTGTCGAAGTGCGTAAGGGCTCTAGTAGTGAGACAAGTGGCATACCAAATATCAGTTTTTTGCGCCCCTTTAGCCCCATTTTGTGCCCCTATACAATACCCTTTTTGTTGGGAGTGTGGTTGGTCGCTGCCAGTCTGCCAATATGATGGGCCCCAATGACCAGAATTTGGACGAAGTATCAATGACCTCTCAGAAAGTTGAAGTTGCCCTTGAACGAAGAGCTGATGAATTGGTCGCCAAAGAAAAGAAAGTTAGAGGATTTGAAGCAACATTTGGCAGAAACGAAGTTCACTGACGCTCCAGAATCAAACAAGATGTTGGCCTTCTGAGCAGCTGCCTTTCCGGAAAACATCATACGTGGCAACTTAGCTGAGCCCTTTCGTGAAGCTGCGAGAATCTTGCTTGTCAGCAAACCTGCTTCAGCAGACACTTTGTCAGCAACAGAAGCAAGATATAGAACTCGCAACTTTTCAGGACTTCGCACAACAGCCCA
>DF238079.1:0-12919 GCA_000708835.1 Klebsormidium nitens | reverse complement strand
CCAACCGTCACAGTGAATGCACCCACTGGATCAAGGAGAACTGCTACGTGGAGTACATGCCTAACGATCGACGGTGTAGCCCACCCAAGCTGTTCGTGGTCGGGAATTGCTGCATCTTACGATTCTTGCCTCCTGACAATCAGGGAAAGACCTGTGCAGATTGCCGCATGCCGCACAAAAATCGGAAGGACAACTATTGCAGGATCTGCCGTGAAAAGCGGGAAGGCCACCGCTGTAACGAGTGTGGCGAGAAACAGCGCAAGAGCCACGTAGGATACTGCAAGGACTGTCGCTATGATTATGGCCGTCGGATGCGGGAGATTTCCGCACCTACGATTGCGCCACGTGGCAGGAATTTTGATATCTCACGGTACATCAGGTCAACGAATCCGGACGAGTTTGACGTGCGTCCGAGAGACGTCCAAATTGAGGCTTTCTAACTGCATTTGGCCCATGGGAACCAAGTATAAGGGTAGGTTTGTGTACGAAATCGACCAAGGGTATGCTGCTTGGGCTGTCCAAACCATCTGTCCGACCACGCCTAACGTCCAGTTAGCGCTTAACTATCTGGAACTCAAGTTTTCGATGTAAATGTTGAAGTCATTTTTAGTTTCATTTTAACGCAAAGTGAAAACTACTTAAACAAATGTCGCCAGGTATTATAAAATGGCAGCAAAACAAAACCTTCTTAACTTCCTCGCTCCCCGCAAAATGGACAAAGAGTCGGAGTACTCGCACACTGGTTGTGCTGGTGACTTCAAAGGTAAGTACTATATCAAGACCGAGCACTATGACGAATTCATGGCACTGTACAACGCGGCACTCAAGAAGAAGATCCACCTGTCGCTAACTGAAAAGCACAAGGATCAGTCCCCAATCTTTATCGATTTCGATTTCAAGCAAGACTCGAGTGATCGTATTTACACAGCCGCTCATATCAAGGGACTCTATGACGCCGTCATCAAGGAAGCCTCTAATTACGTCTGGTTTGACGAGGATGCCTTGGAGTGTTTCGTGCTCGAAAAGGCTGCCCCGAGGCCTGACAAGAACCACCCGTATAAAGACGGTTTCCACCTGCACTTCCCCGACCTCGTCACGTGCCATTGTGTCCAGCACATGATCCGTACGAGACTGTTGGAATCTGGTACCATCTCCGGAATTTTCGCTGACGTGAAGTTCCGCAACAGTTTCGAGGACGTGTACGACTCGGCGGTTATCGATAAGAACCCGCTGCTCTTGTACGGCAGTACTAAAGATGGTACAGGTCCTGCGTACACTTGCACGTACAAGTTGTGGGGCGAAGAGGGTGAACAAGAAGAATGTGAAGACTCACTAGCTGATCTGACTGAGCGCCTTTCGATTCGAAACAAAGATGTCGCCCTACCTGTACTAGAGGAGAAAAAGGCGGAAGTTGCCGAATTTGTCGAGAAAAGAAAGGCTAAGGCCGAGGCCGCACCAACCAAGGTTGTACAACCTAAGTGCAACATAGTACTTCTTGGTGAGGTGGAGCAGTTGATTGCTATGCTATCCCCAGCCAGGGCGGACAACCGGAGCGACTGGATTGCACTCGGTTCAAGCCTGCACAGTGTCGACGAGGGTCTGCTGCCAGTCTGGGATACATTCAGCCAACTATCTTCGAAGTACCAGGCCGGCGAATGTGAGAAGCTGTGGTACGACTTCAAACCGGGCAATACCATTCGCAGTCTGCACTACTGGGCTAAACTAGACAACCCTGGGCTGTACAAGAAGTACAACGAGACCAGTATGCAGACGGCTCTCTTGACGTCATTGTCTGGCAGTCATTATGACGTGGCACAGGTCGTATACTCCATGTTCAAGTTTGACTACGTCAGCACCAAGGACCAGAAGAACAACCCGACTTGGTACAAGTTTAGCGGGCACAGGTGGGAAGAGTGTGTTGGCGGGGTGGATTTGCGTAACAAGCTTTCAACCGACGTGTACAAGGCGTTTGTCACTATGTCCAAGGAGTGCAGCAAAAAGGCGCAGGCTGACGTAGAAGACTCGGATGATGACGAAGAAAAGGACGACAGCAGCCTGAGCACACTCTATCGGAAGATCGGACGGCGTCTGAAGAACAACACATTTAAGGGTGCGATCATGAAGGAGTGCGCGGACATCTTCTATATGTCCGACAAGGAGTTTACAAGCAAGTTGGACGAATCGCCGCACCTTTTAGGGTTTGAGAACGGGGTTTACGATCTTGATGCAATGGAATTCAGGGCTGGTAGGCCCAGCGACTTCTTAACCCTCAGTACTGGCAGTAACTATACCCCTCAAGTTAACCTAAAAGTTCGGACGATGCTTCTTGACCTGCTGAAGGATATCTACGGTACGGACGAGATGATCAAGTACATGCTTCAATTTGGTGCGTACACGTTGCACGGATCGAAGACTGAGGAGATCATCCACTTCTGGGTCGGGAAGGGAGGAAACGGCAAGGGTATTATGCTATACCTCTTCATGAAGGCCCTCGGGGACTATTGCTACTGCCCCGATGTGAGCATTTTTACAGGCTCCAAGAAGAGCAGTAGTGCGGCCAACAGTGAGATTGCCAAGGGTCAGGGGAAAAGGCTCTGGGCGATGACCGAGCCAGCCCCTGGGGACAAGTTCAACACCTCCGAGCTCAAGAAAAAGTCTGGCCGAGACCCTATCCAAGCCAGGCACTTATACAAGCAGTTCTTCGAATATTTGGCTCAATTTGTCCTTGTTTTCCAGATGAATAATAAATCGGCACTCGACAGTTATGACGAGGGTATGGTTGGAAGGCTCAGACTGATTGAGCACAAATATCAGTTTGTTGCTAACCCGACCAAACCTAACGAGCGCCATGGCGACGAAAATCTAAAAAATAAGATCTCCGACGACGAGGCGATCCGCGAGGAATTTATGCGGATGCTTATCGAGGCACATGTCGAAATTAAAATCAAGGGGAAGGCCAAAACGCCTAAGGCAGTCACCGAGTACACCAAATCTTATATGGATTCGAACAACGTGGTTGGTGGGTTTCTGTCAGAGTAGTGTGACGTCACGAACAGCAGTGATGACATCATCAAGTCAGGCGATCTGTACCAGGCATTCAAGTCTAGTCATTACTACGCTGGCATGAATCAGCTGCAATTTAAGGAGGCGATGGTCGCCAATAACCACACTGCGGAAAAAATCACTAAGAGGGGGGAATTCCACAATAATGTGGTATATCACGGAATTGTTCTGAGGGAAGAGTCGGTTGAGTTCATTGAAGAGGCCGATGACCCCCTTGCATAAATACTTTTTTTCTTCTAGACTGGAATCAGTCTGTAAATCATTGGCTCAAATTGTTCAAGTGCCCCCTGAAAAGGGTGGGAAGGGTAATTTTAATGGGAAGGGTAATTTCTTAGAAATGGGGTGATTCCAGCGTGGGAAGGGTGGGAAGGGTGATTTCACAAACTTTATTTTTTAATCACCCCCTCTCTTTTTTTTTATATATAAAACCACCCTTCCCACCCTTCCCGCTTCCCATTTCCCTTCCCTTCTCACTTTTTACATAAATAATAGAAATATATAGAATAATCATAGACTGAAAGTAGTCTACAAGAAAATCATTTGAAACTAAGAATTTTGAATTGGGGAAGGAAGATGTCGAAATGATAAGTCCTGTTTTTTTTCAGAAATTACCCTTCCCACTAAAATTACCCTTCCCGCTTTTGTCCCTTCCCTAGAACTTAACAGATTGTTAGATTTCAAAAAAATGATGATTGGTCAGAATTACGGACTCAGTAAACTACCTGCAACGGACGCCCGATTCCCTACAAGCTGTCCGATCGAAACACCCCTGTCAAAGTGTCTGTTGAACTTAGCGGCCGCGTGCTCACCCGCCGCACCGAAGTTCGCGCCGATAGCCGATGAAAGCCCGTGAATGAGTGGTGCAGATCCGTGTAGGGTTCTAGCCACGTTGGATGACACGTCACCGATGCGACGGATAATCTTGCCTGCTGAGTGAACACCTTTGAGAACAGATGAGCCTATACGCGAGAAAAGTCCCATGTTTTATAAACTATCTGGAGAATTTAAATCTGCGACTGATCTGATTAAGGAGAGCTTTGTGTAATCGAGAATTTCACTTAGGATACCCACAGTTCGATTCTGCCCATCTTGAACATTCTTCTTGTAAATCCTTACCAAAAAAGTGATGGTGTAAGGGTTCAGATAGGTTATGTCGTTGCCGTATATGTCTTTGATAGTGATCTGCAGCCTGCTTATGTTGCGCTCATTTAAAGACATTTCAAATTGGTTGCCAGGGTTCTGCCAGTGCAGGACAGTGAACGGGGCTGTGTCAAAAGGGATAACCGCTAGCACATCAGAGGGCTTGCACTTGGGGTTTTCGTCTGAGCTGAAGTTGTCTACGTTCCAGCAAGCAGTGGTAGAGACCCAAGCAGCATGCAGCACAAGTTGATTGACCCCTCCCTTCAAGTCCAGCTGGTTTGTGCTGGTAATGGTTGTTCCAGAGGGTACGTCTGTGCTCTCAAATCCAAAGGTCTGGTAGCTGTTGTCCGTAAAGGAGATGACATGGGGGGTTGCAAACTTGAAGACAGCTTTGTTGGCATGGTTGTCATATGTGCAAGTCAGCCCGGGGTGTACAGACGGCTCACAGCAAGGCAGAGATCCCTATAGCTGTAGTTTCCTGGAGGGACTGTGATGGTGCTGCTGGACGAGCTTGATGCAACATCTGTAAAGGTGAGTCGGTTGTTCAGGCTATTAACCACATAATATTGGATCTGCATTGTGAAATCCACGACTGTTAAGCTCATTTGGTGCTCAGGCATTGCTGTCATCACATCTGTATCAAATTCAAACACAGAATCATAAGAGTTGGTTTGTGCTGACCTTAAAAACAAATATTGACTGTTGATGAGCACATTCAGGTCACTCATTTAGTCTAAAGGGAGATTTTCATTCGGTCTGGATGATCCCGAGGGTGAGAACCCAGTCAGTGGGCAATGTTGCTACCTGATAAGGGCAGCTAACAGTGACTGACAATGTTCTATTTCTGAACAGGCTAAGATCTTGCACGGAAACACCATAATCTGGATTGCCATTAGAATAAGAATAGCTACGGCTTACTAAGACTGTTTTAGACATTCCTTTAGTTCTTGAATTATACGAAAGGGATTGTGCAATTTCTTCAATGTCAACATAATATGGATAGTTGTAAGTTGTTCCGTTGTCGTTGAAGTGGAAACTTGATACAAACAACCGACAATTTCCCTTAATCTCGTCAAAAGGGATGTTCACGTTTCTAAACACATGAGTGACTCCTTCGGTATTAATTACTTCACCGTTTCCTTCCTCTTCTTGTTGTATTCTTGTGTTGTTTTCATCGGCATCAAGTGATGATAAGATAATTCTGTACATCCTGTCATAAGGCTTGCTCTGGTTCACATTCTGGAAAGGGTAAGGTGAGGGCTGATGAGGGGCAGAAAGACCTCAGGCAGCAAAGTTCACATTCATTTTAAGTTAATCAGACATTTTAATCTTCAGTGATCTCCTCTATCGACACCTTTTCAAAGTCATCACTTAGCTCCTGTTCGGAAGCTGCCTCCACCTCGATCGCGCCCACAATCTTGAACCTGTCTGGGTCTTGCTCTGCCACCATCTCTTTTCCCTTGCTCTTCTTTGCCTGCTTCCTTGAAAACTTCTCACCCTTCTTCTTGTTCTCTCGCAACCATTCCCCGTCATCTAACGCATAGGTTCTGCCAGCTCCTCTACCACAAACCTTCAAGGAAGCCTAGGATGATCCCGGCACATAGCACTAATCCACTCTTCTTTGACCTTGTCTGCTACCATTTTATATGTGCTGATATAATAAAAATGAAGACGGAACGACTTCCTATCTCCAAGGTGGACATCAAGAACAACAAGCTGCCGTATGGAGACCGCAAAGTGCCTGAGTACATGCCTGCCCTTCACCCGCTGGTGGCGCTGGTTGGCTCTCGTGGCCAAGGCAAAACGACAAGGATATGTGAGTGGCTTCTTATGTATGACGCAGCAAAGTCTTATGACAAGGTCTTCGTTATTTCTCCTACCTTTACCAGAGACCCCAAGACGGCTTGCTTGACGGAGGAGCCTCGCAACTTTATGTATCGAAGTGATTCCAGGGTATAAAGAGGAAGGGTTTAAAGACATCATGGCCTACATGGTACACGAGGTCGATGAATACAAAAAGTATTTGAAGGAATTGGAGGCATGGAAGCGCTTCCTGAAATGCAAGAACATAGATTCGCTGAGCAATGATGACATAGCTTTGCTGTATGGCCTTGACTTCGAAGCACCCAAAACAATCTACAAGCATGGCTTCCCATCTTTCTGTGTAGTGGTAGATGATTGTGTGGCAGACAAGAAGATGTTCAGCCAAACCATGCGTGGGGCTTTTGTGAACTTTATCCTTCTGCACAGGCATCACTCTTGCACTGTTATCATGGCAAGTCAGGTGTTAACCAACGGTATCCCTAGAGGTGTCCGGGGAAATGTCAGCTGCTGGGTACTTTTCGATACGAAATCCGATAAACTCAAGGAGTCGATTGCGGAAGAATTGGCATCCAAAGCAACCGCCGAGGAGGTATTGGAAGCCTGGACGCAAGCCTGCCAGAAGCCTCACGACTTTCTGTTTGTGGATTACGATTCAAAAGATAGAAATAGAATGTTCAGGCAATGTTGGGATAACAAGATTTTGCTCGAAACTATTCAGGAAACACCGATCGCATCGCCATCTCCCGCATCGCCTTCGAAACCTTCGAGTTAAGTTCGTCACGAGCAGCAACCTGCATAATGTCTCGTTGTGTTGGTCTGGCAGCAGTTAACTTAGCCATCTCCTTGGCTACCTCCTTTCGGACAGTCTTCTGAAATCTTCTTTTTTGCTTGCGCTGAACATATGGAGCATCATCGTCGCTCTCGGAAGATGCAGACGAATCTGAATCAGACTCATAAATGACCTTCTTAACCTTTTTAGGTTTCTTTACTTTTTTAACTTTGACCACCTCAACTTCTGCCTCAGATTCCTCTAAAGGCGCAGGCTCGGGTGCCTTTGGTTCAGGTTTAGGTTTAGGTTTAGGTTCAGGTTCAAATGCCTTCTCCAAAGCTTGCACCTTCTTAACTCGCTCTTCGAATGTTTTCTGCTTTAGGGCTTTTTCCTTCTCGGTAAGTTCCTTCATTGCTTGTTTTTTTAGCTTGGCTTTCTCGCGCATTAAAGCCATCTGCTTTAGCTTTTCTGGGCTGCAGGGCTTCTTAACCTTCCCTGTCGCGGCTGCGGCGGGAGCTTCCACTGTTTCTTCGACGGTTTCCGCAACCTCTTCGATGGGCTCTATAGACGTGTCAGACATCTACATTCAATAAAGAAAAAAAAATGACTGTATTCTCTGTTCTTTCTGACAGGTTTTGCGAGGGAGAGCTTCTGAAGGGTGAATATATAAGTTAAATCTGGGTGTTCCAGCGCTTCTCCACAGGAGGAACATTGACAATAAGCTTCTCCCCACGCTGGGCAGCCGTCGAGCCAGTCAAGCAGGTGAATCCGCTCACGTTCGTCTGCGTAAGATCTGGAAGGCTCAGGTCAGGAAGCTCCTTATAGCCAATCTTGTTTGCAGGAGCTATGTTTTTCTTTTGGTCGATCATGGTTAGCGAGTTGCCATATAGATCAGTCTTGCACGGCAGATTCCATGCCAGCTTGTCTTCGGGTTGTGCTAGCTCGTCATAATCTGTTTCCACGGGCATGCGAACGACTTTCGGAAGGTTGCGATTACTTTTGGGGGCTGTTTGGGGCTGCTCACTAGGCTTCAGCTTCTCAGGGAACATGTTAGCCAGGGGGGTCTTAAACGCGACTGCCATTCTTTATACATTAGAAACACAATAAAAATCAAACTGTTTACCAGACCACCGAGACCTGTCTATTCGGACCCACCTCCATAATTCCCGTGCACTCCACGAAGACCGTCGGCAGGTAGGTACTAGAGCCCCCACCAGTCGTCTGCCAGGTGATCGTGGAAGCCGAACCACGGGTGTCCAGTCCAGAGCTGAGCCTGGCCGTGCTCTCATCGTTGTCCACGTTGAACTTGAAATAGTGGAAGAAACCGTTTTGGGTGAACTTTGTCAGGGAGTTCAGGGAGGTGTCCATCGCACCAACAATGTCCGCAGACAGACCCATGTTGTGCAAATTCTCCATCCAGATCTGACTGGGTGTAAGGGGGAGGGATGGGAAGCGGACTCCATTCACTGAGAAGACGGAGTCCGTCACGTTCGTGCCCTTCCTCGTGAAGTAAGCAGTGTTGCGGAGAACCGCATCGGTAGCATTTGTGGTGTAAGTGCCCGAGTCCTGGAAGGTAGCCCAGATACCGTCGACGCTTTGAGAGCTGACGGTCATTCTCAGGTTCTGCGCAGCAGTACCGGCGTTGCCCTGGAAGTTCAAGTAATACTTGAAGGGGATCTTAACCCCTCCGTTGCTCAGCCTCTGCTGCACAATCTGAGAGTAAGAGCCATCATCAATGCTGACCACTTGGCAAAGAGCCTGAATAGCAGTCAAATACCATGCACCAGCTATTCCAGTATATGTGGGGAGGACAGCCTGACTAGCCAATTTTATCTGCAGGCGGACGCTTCCAAGGATAGAAGTGTCCAAATACCTGGGTTGCGCGCTGGACAGGAATCCAAGGAAGTGAGAGATTGCAATCGGCAAGGCGTTTTGTCCCGTTGCTGCTACAGGGTGAGTCGCATCTGGAGGAGCGGTGACATCGCCGCCCAACTGCATCACCTGCCTCTGAGCGATCTTGTCAGCACCATACCAATCGATGAGAGCGGTCGACAGGAAGTTGGTCATTTGAGCTCCGGGAGCAACAGCAATACCGTTCACGAGCACCGTGACCTGATCAATCAAAGACTCGACGTGCCTTGGTGGGCATGTTCCAATGGGTGTGTTCAGGCCAGCATACAGCGTGAAAGCATCCAGGTTCACGATGCTGTTCTCAGGAAGGGTAATGGAGATCGTGTCCCCAGCATAAGCCGTTTGAGGCGTCTGGGGGTACAGGAGGAAAGTATTCCTAGAAACGTTGTCGAGCTTCTCAAGATAGTACTTAAGGACGGAAGGATACGACATGCTTTATAATTTGGGTTCAGATAATTATTTAGCCGTTGATTTCACCTCTTCATTCGCATACCTGATTTCTTTGGCGAGAAGTTTGTGCCAAACTTGTCATTCAATTTTTTGTAGAGGTGTCGATCTACATTTCGAAATCCTTTCTTGCTTTCTGTTAGTACACCCAACTTTGCAGCCATCACCACAAGCTCTTGCTTTTCAACCCTAGTAAGTCGGTTAGATGCGTTGATAGATTTCCACCTACTTTGAAGAACTTCAAATTGTGCTCTTGTAAGCATACCTTGCGTCTTTTGCGTCTCTTCCTTTTCCTCATCAGACTCGTCTAAATTGATCACTTTTTCTTTTCCTTTAGCTTTTGGCCTCGGTGCGGCTGCTTTTGCGCTTGCTTTCTCTTTCCTTGCGGTTGCTTTTGGCTTTGGCTTAACTTCCTCTTCCTCTTCCTCTCCCGGTGATTCCTCCTCCGCCTTCTTGTCTTTCTCAGTCTGGCTTTTCGAATACTTCTGAGCCAACTTATACAACTTCTTTATGTTTGTCTCGAGGCTGTCGCTCTTAATGTAGTCCGTCCAAGGGCTCTCGATGCTTTCGAAGGGCTGAATGAACGGTGTGTCTCTCGTGTAGGCGAACTTACCCACTACATTACCACCGAGGCGAAAGAAGGGATTCTGCTCTTGACACTCCTCGCAACACTCTTCGAAGGATTTCATTAAGGTAAGAGGAGATTCTTTTCCCGGGTTAAGCAAATCCTGTGCAGTGGTAAGAGACCCAGCCGTTACAAGTAAAGTTAAAAGACAGGTTTCCGGACACGACCGCAGCCGAAGTCAGTGTGCCGTTACCGACAGCGGCTAGATGATATTGAGACATGGTAGCTGTCCCTCCGTATCCTTTCACTATTGAGTACTTAGCTAGCACCGACGTCGTCATAGTGCTTGGACTGTTGATGGTATTATTCTTGTAGAAGATAGTCAGATCAAGACAGCAATTACTTGAAGTTCCAACCAGCTCTGACCACGGGATAGTGTAGTTCAGAGCAGACGTAGCCGTGTAGGGGCTAGTTCGCATGAAACTTCCCACACCCAAATTACAGGCCGTCACTCCGCTTACAGTGGAGGATCCAAATGCGACGTAATTACTGTTTATCTTTGCGTAGTTTAACTGATTGCTATCATTATACGTCCAGCCGCCGTAATGATCCATTGTGGTAAACGGTAAAAACCCATTTGTGGTGTTTGAGTCATTAGTTACTCCAAATTTGATCGTTGACGGAGCATACGATCCGCTTGTAGCAATGAAAGTAGTTCCGTTAGCACCTTGACCAAAGCAGTATCGATCATTCACTCCATACGAGGATTCTATCATGCCCGCCCATGTATTTTGTGTACTAAATACTTGGATTGCACCTTGAAGAAACGTAGTGGTATCTACCGAGTAGTTTAATTGAGTCTGCCCTCTGAATATGCTGTTTGAACCAACGTCCAGACAATAACTCGGGTTGCTCGTCATGATTCCGAGCCGCCTCATTACATAGACATTGCTATCACTCTTAATGTTTCCGCTCGAAACGTGAAGCCTCTCTTGACGACTTGTATTTGAGATACCCACTTTCCCATCAGTCAGAACAGAGAACTGATATTGAGTTGTTCCAGGACTGCAGATGTGGAATGCATTGGAGTGCGTGAGAACGGACGTCCCATCGAATCCTAGAGAGGCGAGTCTCGTGTACGCGGAGTTAGACCCAACCAGATCGATATTTCCTCCTATAGCTAAAGTCGATTGCCCGATCGTCTGACTAGCAAAGGTCAGACCTGTCGGAGGTCTAACGTAGATCGACCCAGCAATATCGAGAGCGTATACTGGATTCGTGAGATTGATTCCTATATTCGAACAGACAAGATTGGAGACGGTAAGGCTGGTGAGTGCCGACGCATTACTTGCGAGACTTGCCGGAACGTTCAAGAGGTTCGACCACTCTGCCGCACCGACAAACTGAGGGGCTGACACATATCCTGTCGTGTGGGCTATCGAAACTTGACCGTTCGCGTGGAATACGTCTCCGCTTGTGTTATACCAAGTAGGGCGGATAGAATTCCATGATCCATTGGCATTCGAAAATCCAGTAAATAGTAGATAAAGTTGGCTCGAGTCCCATCGGTACATCCACGAGCTGCCGCCAAGAAGCGGATTAGTCCAGCGAAGTTGACAAGTGTTATTGCCGACAGCTCTTATCTCGTTTGAAGTTGTGAAGACATCGTTATTTACCGAGACATTTCCAGAGAGGTCTAAGGTCAATCCGGAATTCCAAGTTGATATGTTGCTGGTGTTAGAGTACGTAGCATAGTTAAATTGCAGTTGATTCTGCACCTTATATATCTGATACGAACCTGTGCCTGAGGATGAAAACCAATTGTTGTTGTAGTAGGAGTCGAAGTTCAATGAAATGTTGTTATGACCCCAATTTAGCTGTTGATACATAGGACTTGTGTCGGCTGCTGAGTATGCCCACTGATGCGCCCCCCCTGACATACTGAAGTCAGTCGTGTTTTTCTGCACTAAGTTTCCAGAATTCGAAAGCGAAGTGGCAATCGTAAGATTGGAAACGGTTGCTGTGTTTATAGCACCGTTGTTAGAGAGTAAGCCGGAAGGCACGGATGAAAGATAGCCCTACGCAAGGTTACCCGCGAATGTGGTCGCAACAGCAGTCCCGTTTACGTCGAGAGGGTAAGCAGGAGTTTTTCCGATGCCGAGATTGCTGCCCACGCTAAGGTTTGATGCTATAGACATTGAACCGTTATTTGACATTACAACTTGAGGAGTAATCCCACCGATGGTCGAGAAGATAAGGTTGTTTTGATGCTGGAAGTATGAAACGCCGTCGCTGTGACAGTAAACACGGGTCTCTCCTCCTGTCCCTATTATGTCTAGATAGGTTGAAGTCCCAGAAAGCGTCAAAATACCTCCGTTGTTCGAGCATAAGGCAGGCACTGATGTCAGGCTTGTGAAAGGAAGACTCGATGTGTTGGAAAGAAGAGCGGGCGTTCCAGTGAGGTAAGACCACGCCAACGAGCCTTGCAGGGTGGTAGCGGTGATTGTCCCGCTCACGTCCAGAGCCGAAGCAGGGTTTGTAGTGCCATTTCCTACACGCCCAGCGTCTGTCAGTCTCATTTTTTCTGTCAAAGTGCTCGTGTTGCAAGCTGTTGTTTGGAATATTATGTAAGTCCCGTTAGAACCTAGCAGCTGATTCTCTGCCGCTAGCATGTCGATCCCCACGTTTCGGACAAAGCCAACGTTGCTCCCATAACCAAATCTTCTCAGACCCGTGATGACGTCGTTATTGGAAAGGTTAGAGGGTGCTGACGGTAGTCTTCTCGCTCTTTTGCACCTTAGCACAGCTCCGTCGACTGAATTGTACTCCACCAGACTTATGATTGAACTGTTAGAGTCTATGATGTCCAGCGAGTTAGCGGGGCTGCTGTTCCCGACACCAATGAGTCCACAAAAGACGGTGTTGTTGCTGTGGTTTCCTGACAAGGCGGTAGCGGTCAACGTCCCCCCGATCGTGGCATCTGTAGATGCTTTCAGACTACCCACGATATCGAAAGTTGCTGCAGGCGTTGTTGTTCCTATACCAAAGCGTCCGTTTGCCATAGAATTCAGTGTCTGACTCCCAATACTTAGACCCCAGATACCGCCCAAAGCATCATAATTGTTCGGGCTGTTATGTTATGGTTGGCCAGCTATATGCAGAGAGCTGGCAGGATAACTACACACGATCAGCTAACATGT
>DF238080.1:0-12917 GCA_000708835.1 Klebsormidium nitens | reverse complement strand
CGCCCAACCGAACGCCATCGAGATACATTATAGCTTGGTCGACGATGGTCCGCTGACTCCCGGCGCCGAACATTTCTGCAGCCTCTGTGTCGGTTTGCCCCTGCATATGTTTTAGGATTGCAGTCAGACATACTACACCAACTATTGGCTCGGTGTGTGGTAGATGAACACCTGTCCAAATGCTCCAAATGCTCCAAAATCAAGTTAGATTCATCAGCCCATTATCTAACAATTCAGTCAGCCGCATGGAAAACTGGGTCCATATTGTTCACACCTGGTGGACGTTCACATACTCACATCCTGTTGACATTCAGACTCTTGATGACGTCCAGCGGCGGCCGATGATAAGAAGCCGGTGATATCCTTGGACACTTGGACAGATTGCTGAATGCCTCACTGCTGTAGTATGGACCGTATGTAGGCTTGCAAAGAAGCACTCGATAGCACACAGATGCACGAGCAGAGGCATTTCTAGGGTTTGACGATTCATAGTTGGGGCTTACCACCGCTTGTGCACTGGATCTTGGTATTTCCCCCGCTTTCCGCCCCTTGTTCAGTGCTTCCTGTGCCGCAGTACTCTTGCGGTGCCCACTGAAGGCAAGTCGATCCTCTTCTGCCTTCTCTTCCAGATTGCCAACCTCTTCCCCCGAAAGCTCCTTCAGTTGGCTCCATGCTTCTTCTTGCGTCTGGCGCTGGAACCAGATCTCAGCTACACCCACGGATTCCCGGCTTCTCCTTGCTACGGTGATTGTGAGTTTGTTAGCACACTGGGTAACGGGCCCGTAGTATCGCTTCACGCACTCCGGGCAGATAGGCTTGCGCTTTCTCTGACCTTTGGCTAACGAACCGGGTGCGCTGATTGCGAAACCCCTCAGTGGGTGGTTTTTACGACATGCAAGCTGGTAACTCTCTTGATGCTTTTTCAGGAGTGTCTGACTGCAGAGCCTGGCATTTTGTGGCTAGTGAGTCGGCGGGAATGGTCTGAATTGCTTGCAGATCTACGATAAAGTTGCCGCGTGTGACTTGACTCTGACTCGATGGGTGCAAGTCGTAGGTCGGGGTGCTAGGATCGTTCACCCGGGCCACACTAGATCCTGGAGTTTGTTGCATCTTTTCCGAGCTCCTCAAGATTCTAGATGGTGGCCGGGCTACTTGCTGGTTAGTGGAGGTTATATCACAGCGGCAGGGCGACTTCTCCTTAAATAAACGCTTCGATCATTCCGAGCCCTTTTCCAGTCTACTCGTTTCCGGACACAGATGCACGGGCCGGTCCGACGGGTTTTGTCGCGGATGGTTAACCTCGTCGATCGCCCCGGGCCCTAAGTCGACACCTCTCGGCACCCAACCGATCCACTTCCGCGGTCCACATCCAGCAGGGGGTCCCGGCCCGAGATTCCTCTACGGTACATGGTCCAACTTACCGGCACATTGACGGTTCTTTCCTCCGGATAGACGTGCCGGCCGCTATCGAGGCCGGTCGATACGCCGCTTGGCACGCGCGAGGAATCTGGGCCGTAAAATTTATGCTGTTCATCAGATGGTGAACCCAATTAACCGCCCCTCATTGCCTCAATACCCCCGTGTATACGCGCAGCTAGGGCCTCATTGCCTCAATACCCCCGTGTATACGCGCAGCTAGGGACGGCCTTTCCGCAAGATACTGGTGTGGCTGCAGCTGCTCTCCCTCAGTACTGGATTCCAAAGTGACTCCTTGGCCCCGTAGGTTTCACGAACAGCCAGCATTTGCTAACATGAGCATGGCGTATTGCGCAGCCTCGCAGGCGGTGTCGCCGTGTGCCGTATCACAAATTACACATGGTTGTGAATCTTCCCAGAACAGGCCCAATTCTGTGGGGCTCAGCCCAATCCCGGACGTTCAAGTGGGCCTCAGTCTTTTTAGTGTTTCGCGTTTTCAAAGTCCCAAGCCTTCCAGGCGGAGAGACTCTCACGTTGCGGGCGCAACGCGTCCAACACGGAGGCGGCAGATTAGGAAAACAGAGATAGGCCCGGACTTGAATGTGAAGGAGGAAGACACGCCGGACAAGTGGAAAAAGGAGGACTACAGTGATGGACTGGAGAGGCCTTGGTTGGACGAGCCGGGGTTTTGGGAGGGGGAGCGGTGGAACCTCCTGGGCACGTTTGTGCAGTGGATGCCGTTGTTTGCTCTGATTTTTGCGGTAAGGGTCTTACTCGTCTCCGTGCGGTTTGCATAAAGTTTGCTTACGGGAGGCAGGAGAGGGTGAAGGTGACAAGAATGGTGTCGTGCAAAGTACAATGAGCTCATGGTAGTTGCGTAAGCAGGCGAAGGGGGCGACAGAGGAAATTGGTGGCTGCAATGAATCAATTTTGAGCAAGTTGTGAGCATTGCACTTCTGAAAAGCATGCCGGCACAATTCCTTTATGGGTTCGTCATTCTGCTCAGGTCACCTGTGCCTCATCCAGAGTGAAAACCACCAATTCTGAGATCCACAGCATTGCCACAGCATTGCGCATGGAAGATTCATCACAGTTGTTGGAGTTTGCAAAATTGGGGTGTGTTGCTGGTCGTTAGAGAGAATCATGGCCCAAGCCTAAATTTTGTTGGGTTCCTGAAACGTTGCTCCGTTGCACAATTGCTCCAATTTTCTTATCTGTTGTTTCGTTTGGTAAGTCAAACACTGGTGCCAGATTGACTCCTCCAGCCTTCTGTGGTGTACTCTACGTCCTTGAGATTCTTCTCGCTTAGTATTCTCGATCCAAGCTCCGCCTTTCGCAATCAAGCCAATTCCCTGCACAGTGTCTGCTTGGGATGCGTCTGCTTGGGATGCGTGAAGCAGTGCCGTTTGAGGGAACTGTTTTCGCTGTTCGAGGCTTTTCAGTACGATTTTATAAGGAGAAACAATCCTGGCAATCTCTCTCTATCCCGGCCGCGTCAGATTCTACTTCCAAAATGCATCAAAGGGATCGATAGAAGGGCTTTGGAGAATATGAGCACCGGGGCACAATCCTTAATATCATCCAATTGTCCGATTGGGCAACACTCAATATTCACCATGTGCCACCATGCCCGGAGACTTTCTCATTCTGCTGTGGTTGCGGATAAGGCTTGCTCCTTTCTTCTGGGCAGAGTCTGCATTGCAACTCGCTTTACTACCAAAGGGAGGCGGCCACATTGAACCTGTGTCCTGAGCGTTTTCTACATATGTCCCTTAGGGTGCCTGGCACTTTTCACAGTCAAACACAGGCTTGCCCCTTGAATGTTTTGACTCGTTTTACTGGTGGGCGAGAATGCAGTTTGTGTTGGACTTTGCGCTCCTTTGTTCCCTGAGGCTTTTTGTCTACCTTTGTGGAGTTCAACGCATGAAACGTGTGAGATGCTCTAGAAGCATATTCATCGAACCACGGCGAAGGAGCTTTATCACTTTCTTCCATTTGGTGGTGCTTCATGTTCAGCAGATCTTAGGTAGCCTAGAGCAACTGGAGCACATTTGAAATGAAGCACCCTCGTCGCGTATTTGTGAGCACGTCTGCCTTTGGGCCTGCAAACTTACTTGCTGTTGGGTCATCTTGAAACAAAGATGCCCCTCTTCTAGTCACCGCCTATGTAGAGTGTTCAGAGCACCCTAAGCAGCAAGTCCTTATGAGTACGTCAGGATCGGGAGCTGTCTCACTCGTCTGCTCCTTATGATGTACGATTCTAAAGTGGAGATGCCAGATTCTGAGCGCATCTCCCAAGTCTATGCAAAACCCTTTCAGCTTGAGCTCCCCTAAACGATTGATTGGCTGTTGTTATTGTCTGGTTCCCGCTTGCAATAAAGTTGCAGCCTCCGAGTTGCCTTTCCGCAATATCGATCTGTTTGAATCTCTTGGGAGATCATATATTAGTTGGCCCTGACACTGGTTTTCATTCTTTTCGGGAGGATGAGAACCACTTGAATTACAGGGGTGCGCTTTGCAAGTCGGTATCACGAAATCACATTTGTTAGCAGGCTTTTGGTCAAGGGATCCGTCGCGTTTGATGATGAGGTCGGAGTCGCTATTGAACCTGGCTCTTTGCTAACCTCTTAGAAACAGTCTGGGTTTCTGTTCTCAGTGCGAGCAATCTGCTGACCAGCTTTGCTGAAAGTGAAACTCCTTTGCTTTTGCTTCCTTGGATTTACAATTTTGTCGTCACACGCAATCAGGTGACAGTTGATGAGTTGAGCAATTCACTGATGCGTTGCAAGTAGTGTACCTTGCAGGCTCTTGGGGGAGCGGTTGCAGTCGCCTCGTATAACGGGGGTGCAGCAGACTACAAGGAAACAGAAGAGTATCAAGCAGCAGTTCAAAATCAAAAAGAAGCAGACGAGTTGGGTGCCGAGTCTGCTGAAGCACCTAGCGTTGCTGGCGACTAACCCTCAGATTTTGCCAGTTCGTGGATTTTTTCGCTTCCTAAACTCGCTGAAAGTTCCGAACTATTCCGGTTTGTTTTAGATTCTTTTATACAGTCCGATGTAGCGGTTGGCTTTTTCGAAGTGAAACATTCGACGTTTGAATCGAGGCTCGGTTGACAATCAAGCGATTGAACCACCGGCAAGCAGACGTCAATCCACAGCAGCTCCGCATCAGTGTGGCCCGCCCCCAACTGGCGTGGGTCTAATTGATATGGCTTTACGCTCAACCAGGTCATGATAGCGGCCAGCAGTGCGCGCCGCGCCACCGCATACAACTTGAATGCTGCGGATGAATGGATCATATCTGGTGCTGAGCGGGACACTGCCTAGATCATTTTCATGTGCCGTGCACTTGAACCGAGTGATCGTCCTTCCATCATGAACACGACGGTCATGAACTTGATTATCATAGTATCCAGTCCGGTCCGGTCTGGTCCAAGCGCATGGTTTTCGGATATCTCCGACAATGTCGGATCATTGCTGTCCTGCATGCCCATGGCCGGCATGACGGTGACCATGTCACTGTCCGTCGAACTCTGGGATCACATACTTCGAATCAATCCACCATGCCCGATGCGGCGTTGAACACTATTCTATAAGGTATGATAAGTTCTAGCTAGACGCGGCCGCCTTCAATGCATTAAAGTACACTTTTGAAGGTGCAGCCAGTGGGCTTTAATTTTGAGTCCACCATTCGGCCCTGTATCGGGCAATCTGATTGGCCGAACCCACGTCAGCAGGTCGGGCCGACTCAGTAACGCAAGCCCCAAAAGTCATGTCGCGTTTCAAACTGGCGACATTTGTGTTCACTGAAGTATAGGTCCCGGGGACGGGTAGGGTTGGTTTGGGGGTTAGGGTGGGTACGGGTGCGGAGCGTGTTAAATCATTTTAGTTTGCTTTTGCCCCGGGCGCATACTTAAGTGAACACAGATGTCGCCAGTATCGCCGGAGTCTATAGGCTGCTCACGACTCGAATTTGACCAGCCGGTATACCGTACGACCAAGGTATGATTCCGAATGCTCAAAAAAAGCAATTATTCTAGCGAATGCGAGCCCAACTCATGTATTATTTTCCACTTTCCGACCCTAAATCCGAATCGCCTAAGGGTACCCCGGTACCCATATTTTTGAGGCTTTTAAAGTGTGCCGGTACGTACCTTTTAGTTACAGGGCCTTTGCAATCACTTTCCGAACGGGATTTAACAAATATTTTCGGTTTCCGAAAAAGCAGAATCCGACTGCTTATCCGGAATTTCCAACTTTCCGAATGCAAATAAATATTTATTTATTCGGAATCATACCTTGGTCGTACGGACTAGAGTTTCAATTTTCTCGCCGGAAACGGCGAATTTCGATGTTTGACAGCTCATACTTTTGACTCGACGGGATATTATCTGAACTTCAGTCAGCTAGGTACCGTACCAGCGTTTGATTTCGTCAGGTTCGACGCCAAATGATTAATTATGAACCGTTTCAGGAGTTCGTCAGACCCAATGTTACCTGCTAGAACCTACCGCGTTTTAAGGGGAAGGTCATTTTGAAGTGGTACCCCCCCTAATTATTTGTGAGGGGGGGGAGCCCAGGGCTCCGAGTCGCGAAGCGCAGCTTGGGGCCCCTATGGGGCGGGGGGGACAACTACGCTTTGCTCACGGCCGGGCTTGATGGGGGGGAAGCGTTGCGAGCTGGGCCTTCAAGTTGGCTCAAGGGGGGGAAGCACGGAGCTGGGTCCCTATTTTCATGTGATTAGGAGGCTAAATGAGGCTTCAAATGGCGTATATGACCAGTATTCATCAAAAAGTCCTTGTGTTGATTGCTTAAAAATGACCAATTTCTGAAATTTTAACTCAGATAAGCAATGAAAATGCCTTTGTATGCCCGCATAAGCGACTCAAATATCCAATTTTGGCTTCTTCAAGACACAAAGCAAAAGATTTGTATGGGAGGGGGGCCCGAGGGTCCAGTTCGACTTGGGCCGTAGGTATGGGGGGGGTACCCAGCGCTCCTGCCGAAAACCCTCTACAAATAATCAGGGGGGGTACCACTTCAAAATGACCTTTCGCTTATCGATTCATTACCGCCTGAAATATATTTTTTGAAATTTTCGCCAGGCCAAATAATTATTTATTTGTTGACGAAATTAAACGCTGGTACGGTACTTCGGGACTCGGAGTGCACTGAGTGCGGCTGCTTATGGTCTTAGACAGTCGCGTATGTACGAATTTTCAGGACCAGCCAAGTGACCTAGCTAGCTACCACTCGTGCAGTGTCTGAGCCGCAGACTCGGCGTTTAACAGTCGCGCCGTTGCGGGCGGACCGGTACCGGTACCCCCGGTACCGGTACCCCGGGCCGCCGATCCAACCAATCAGATTCGATGGGACACTTTCGAGGCAGTGTTCGTCACACCAGGCAAACGTCAGCCGACGGAATTGCCACCCGGCCGACTCAACCGAGGGGCGTCGGCCGAAAAGCCGAACAAAATCGAGGTATATCTTAGGGGTTTGGCTGACACAAGCCGACCGGTTCACAGGTCCAGCCGACTGAACGGAGAACAGTCGGCTCCCAGCCGACAAAATAAAAACTCCATGTCGAACGAAAAATTCGAGGGACACTCGGTCCGACGCCGTGGTGGACTCAAAATCTACAAAATTTAGGCATGCATGGTTCTGGAGTTTTTTGTCCTAATATGTTGGCGGGCGCAGCTTATTGATCGTCTTGTCGTCTGCAGATGCGGGTACCGACTAACGCCCTCAGTGCAAGCCTTTAGGGCCTGAATTCGTTTTGTGTGAACATCATTCAATTCGACGTACGCCCGCGAGCGCGCGCCGGCTGCGTCGAAATTCCGAAATGGATGATTGCCTAGGATAGTAGGATCATTGCTGCCAGGGCTGCCAAACTGACCTACCATTCGGAACAGTAATGACAGTAAGGTGACAGTAAGCATCATTCAATACGACATTCATTCGTGCCATCAGACAACGTGCCATTAGACAACGTGTGACACACGACGGATCGAGCGGGCGCGCCCAGCTGCCTGGCACTGAGCCTCATGACCGCAAAGCTGTAAGTACGTTTTCAATTTATTATTGCAGTTTGCAAAGCTAATTCTTAGCTTGCCCGAAATTCAATTCACGTCAGCGCATGGCTGGAACAGATTTGCATGCAGCTTTCTTTGATCAACGTCCGATTGACACCGAATGGCCTCATTCGGTGACGAGGCATAGTACATGAGCAACCAATGCTAAATTGGTTGCGAAATGCTTAAATGAGGCATAAAGTATGACATGAATTTTATATCAGCTGGGATAGTGTTGTCCTGGGCGTGATCTCACAACACTTTGACAGTGACCGCACGAACGCCGACAATTCGCCGGCCGCCACACCCCCGACCCCCAGAATTTTGCGAAACTTTTCACGCCAGCCGCCAGGCTGACCCCCCCGTAATTGAGAACAAAAAAACCTAAAAACTGCGCTTATAACGCAGAATACGGCCTGTTTTGGTACGGAACCAGCGCATATTCACTGTTGGTATTTCATACGTATGTCAAGTAGCCTAAATCTACCACAATATATTGAAAATTGTCTTGGTATGTGCGGGCGGGTCTACCCGGGGTACTTTACCCGGCTGCCGCCGCCGCCGCCGGACCCCCTACCCGCTTGTCCGCCGGGCACTTTCGCCAGCCGCCGACCCACCCCTCCGCCATTTCAATTGTCGGCGTTCGACGTTCGTGCAGTGGCTGTAAAACTGTTTATGAGACCACGCGGCCCTGATATACTTTGAAGAAGGCCAACTGAACTAGCCTGAGCGCTAGCCTGAGCGCTAACCTGACTGGGCTTTGAAGCATAACAGCCATAATATGCTCTGTCTAGCAAGCTATGTATAGCTTGTGACACCGTCATGCGTCTGCGTATCCTAGGTAGTAAAACTTTAACATCGAACTCACTGGCAGTATAGACAATTAAATACTATATCAGCTTATGTCGGGCTCGAGTCCTCTGTGCGCCGGACTCAGTCGCTTGAAATAGTGAAGCTGGACGCACTCTTGGCACAGCCAACCTAAAGAAACGGGTACGTTTGGATTCGAACTAAAGCCTCGCGTTTGAAGGGCAGGTTATGTTACAAAACTATGGCAGTTTCTCAAATCCATCATGATAATGATAATCAACTCACTCAGAAACAAACATGAACGGCTTATCTCAATCTACGCACGATATCAAAAGCTGGACTCTATCTCGTCCTCTGCTTGCGCTCTTGTACATTCATAGGCTTCAATCCTTGGTATATAGTAAACAATCAGCTTCAATTGGCTACCTCAGTAAATTGTCTCAGCTCAACGTCAGTACCATCCTCAGTATCCGCCCTGTCCGTTTTGCTGATTCAATAATGCTGGTAGGCCTGCTGCTTGGCATGGTGCTTCGCTCTCTCCCGGTCGATGTAGTAATCGAGTCCCTTGGTCTCAAAGAGCTTATCCACCTGAACAAGAGAGAGTTCATGGTCTGAAGCTTGCAGTGACAAAGCTTGACAAGTGCCGTGTGGTCGCGACACGGTTTTGAAGCAGGGTACTAACGGGCTTGTTCGATCACGCATATGTGTCAAACAAAAACTAATGTCACGCTGTATGACATCGGCATAGCAGAGCATCGGTTGCGTAGCGTATTGCATGATTTGCGTGTTATCGCATAGCTTATGAGACGTTGCATAGCTTACGAGCTTGATTGCAGAGACGCGGTTACCTTAGTCGGTTAGCGCAGACTCTATTGCATGTTTACAGTAGTTACGACTTGAGTCACATCTCAGTCTGCTGGTATTCGATTCGATAGGCTAGCTAGTCTTACGTTTAGCCTCAGACCACGCCATACATTAGGCAGAGACCTCTCGCTAGGAGACCATTCTTCTCGCGAGTAGACTCTCGTGAGGAGCTCTTGGCGCCTTGACATGGTGGCCCTGCTTGCATCCTTTTAGTCTACTTAGCATTCACCTCTCTCCTTGCACTTCTCAACACAGCCTTGTCGTGAGTTCCAACCTTGGACTTGCGAGAAGAATCCTTGGCTCACGAGGAGCCGGAAGGAGAGGGAAGAAGATTGCCCCTTTGACGTGGGGGGCGCGGACGCATACGCTTACGCATACGCAGCCACTGAGCAGAAGGGACAGTAAGTATTGCGGGCCAGACGTGCCCAGACGCAGAGTGCTGTTCTTGGAGGTGACATTGGTCGGAGGCAGGCACCTTCTTACTTGCTTATTTGGTTTTGAGAGTTTGCCATTGCCGCCTTTCCGAGTAGTGGCAGTGGTGGGTTTCCAGCTTACGGGGATTGCATTGAGGTGCCGCCTTCAGAGACGTTGGGGCGCCGCAGGTTTTAAGTAGTGGTGGTGATTTGGTACTGTTACCAGCCAAACTGTCTTGCATTGCTCATACGGGGAAGCGCTGATTCCAGCCAGGGATATGGACTGTTTGTCAGGCTTTTGAGGTCACATTTAGGGAGTGGTGACGCCGAGGGATAGAGCGCCACGGTCCTTTTGTGATTGGGTAATTACAGCTGATCTTGGGGGTGCTACATGGCTGCCAGGACTGCCAGTGCTGCAGCTTGCGCAGCGTGCCAAATTGTCATTGTCTTAGCGTATGGGTGACATAAGATAGGCTAGAGGGCAGCCCCGGATTGCCGTATTGCTTCATGTGCAGGTACATGCCTGCGTAAGTCAGCGCGCCTACATGGTGCGCGCCAGCCTGGACTGGAGGTGTGCTTAAGCGTGCCCAGGAGCAGGCCATGTTGCCGCTCCAGGTCCAACGACACTAGACCGCCGCCAGGACCCGCGCGCCATCGTGGGTTGAGGCCAGCTGCAGCAAGTACAGTACATCTCCAGCTGCCGCCAGTACGGTACACTGCCAGCTGCAAGTAACTGCAGCGCGCCAGTGACAGAAGGTGAGAAGACATAGTCTCTTTGAGCCAATTGGCTCTGCTTGCTAGATGAACGCATCGTAAGCTAGATGGCGTCCCCCGCCTGATGCCGGCGTTGGGATTTGTGAAACAGGGTACGGTAAATAACACACGCTGAAAACCTGAACAACCCTGGGGTCTTGACGTGGTCAAGTAACTTCAGGGGGCGAGGCCGTACTTGCTTGTTGTGAAGCTCTAAGACTACCGTTCACAACAACTACATCAAATTTTGAAACCAGTTGAACCCCGTTGGGACGATTCGCGGTCAGGTGCTGAACCCTTCGTTGTGAGTTCGCCCATGTGCTGACCCTTCTTTGGAAGCGTGTCGCCAATTGTACACTTGCGCTGAAACCTTCTTGAAGGGAGTTCGCCTTGTGAGATTGTGTTGGACCCTCTTTGAGTGAGTCCGCCAGGTTCCGCCATACCTTACCAGCTTGCTACGTCGCTTAGTTCCACTCGGGTGTGCGCGCGAGACCACGAAGCCCAAGTGCCTGTGATCAGACAAGGTCCCGGCAGGGGGGGAGACAGGTGACAGTGCCGCTCCCTAGGATTAGCATAAGCGCTCCAATAACGCTAGTGAGTTAGGGGAATTGAGTGTAAGCGCTTAGACAGCGCAAACGGTTGGTCAGTCGAGTTGATGCACCGTTACAACTTTAGAAACTTGCCCCATCGACAGGGAGACAGAGAGATTGAGAGTAGGGTCGAGTCAGATACACGGAGTTCTACTCAGTCGTATACTGCTGACATTGACAGTGGTTATATCGTTGAGAGTCCTAGTGTGCTACCCCCTGCCGAATCGAGTGCACTGCACAATTTTGATTCGAATCATGTGAATTGGGTTGTCGAAACCGACGACAGCATGGATAATATGCATGCGCAGCATGGTGCTGGCCGCTTTACGGGCGGGCCAGACGGGATGAGTGTGTCGCATTTGCGACAGAGCTATAAAACGATGATGTCAAAGCTAAAGCTGCGACCTAATACAGAGAACCTGAATGAGAATGAGTACTTCTATTTCCTAGTCGAGCTGACCTCGGGTCAGGCTCGCAATCACGCCGGTGAGCTTGAGAGTCGCATGGCCGACGATCCGGACAAACGGAACGAGGCGCGCCTCCGCGCATTCGAGCTCGAGTGATGAATGCGAGTGATAAATGCGAGTGATGAATGCGAGTGATGAATGAGCGCGAGCTCGCCGAATATGAGCGTAATAAAGAAAAGCATGATGCGCTAGCAACGACCGAGCGCGCAGGCCCGACGGCACCGGTCAAGCCGCAAAGACCAGCGATCCTCGAAATATATGACGAACGACCGGCCAGTTCTGGGCCATGATCAAGGACCTCTTTCCAGAAAAGTCCACTGCGCGGATAAACGAGTTTAACAGCTTCCATATGCAGACGAACGAGAGCATGTCGAGCCTCACTCAGAGGATGAAGACGCTCATAAGGGTCCTACAGAGACCAGAGGGCATGGCCGCCCAGAAGCTGCTTGACACAATTGAGCCGAAGCAGTTTCGGAGCGAGGTCAGGAGGGTTGTATGGGCCGAGGATACAAGTGACGACGACCTAACAGTCGAACAGATCAGCAAGGTGGCAATCCGCTTGGAGAAGAAACGTTGCACAGAAGCGCTCTGGAGTTCCGCCTCTCAGCCGAGCACACACAGTGACGCGGGACGCGGCCCCGCCGCGAAGTCGGCTGGCCCCGCCGAAAGGGCCGCTGACAACCGCAAGTGCCACAATTGTGGCCAGTTCGGCCACATCGCCAGGGACTGCCGGTCACCACCGGCGCAGAAGGGCCGTATTGCCCCAATGGTTCAGGCCAACGCAGCGGCAGCGCCACAGCGCGGCGGCTTAGCGAAGGCTGAGAGCAAGTGTTACGAATGCGGAGAATTTGGCCACTGGGCTTCTCAATGCGCAAAGAAGCGCGCCAAGCAGCAGGCGCCCGGCGCGCCGAAGAAGTGGTGCACGCATCACAACTCCAGTACGCATGATACGGCCGAATGCAAGGCCTTGCAGCATCCCAGGGCGCCATCATCGCCGCCCCTTGCGAACGCTCGCGCCGCGCAAGTGTGACGGTTTGCCTGCTTAAGCGAAGCGCTGGCGGGATAACTAGACACACATACGGCAGCCATGTGCGAAAACCACGGTTGCAGGCATTCTCGGATGGAGGCGCTTGCTCTATAAAAATGTTGTCTTTCTGCTCAAGACAGTTCTGCTTGCTGGTTGGTAATCCGCACATAGGTACCCCATTTGTCAAAATCTCAATCTGCATTCGCGAATATGTGCGAATGCTTGGAAAAAATCTTCATTCGCCCAATAATCGTCCACTTATTTGCCGGACCTAAAAGCGCCCCTGAAAAAGGATAAATCTAAAGAGATCATTCGCTGTAAATCAGATGTTTTCTCAGAAGTCGACAAGCGTGTCGTGCGATATGGCGTCCTTGCGAGATGACGTCCTTGACATGCGATCATGGCCAAAATGAAAAAGATATGTACAATCATAGGCTCGCATCATCATCTCATGATCCCTCCAACCAGGGGAGCTTGACACAGGCGAGAGGGACGAGGGAGGCGAAA
>DF238081.1:0-12854 GCA_000708835.1 Klebsormidium nitens | reverse complement strand
CACGTGGGTCTTATCGGACGGTCACGCGGTGAAGCAGCAACTCAGACACGTGTCGTGTAGTGATTCGATATATCAAATAAGTCGATAGCGTATAATAACGGACGATGCGCGGCCGCGAGTTTGGCGCGCAGCCAGAAGTCGGTGCGCAGTCGTGCCGTTACAGTGCCGGCATAGTTGACGTCAGCAGTGACGTCACTGCGCTGGTCTGCTGCGGGACGGAGGCTTCACAGGAGCCTTTGAAAGCGGTGCCCAACGACGATCGGAAGGTGGGTCGCGTTAAAGAGACTGAGCTTTCTTGAAAGGGTGGAGACGGACGCAAGATCCACCGGCTTTTGAGGGTTGATTCCTCATGCCGACCAGGAAGATTAGTACGGCAATTGAAATCTTGAGGTGACATTTCTCACGGCTTAGAGAAGCACAAAAGTGAAGCGCACAATGATTTTCCGCTCCGCTCCGCCTCTATGGCTTAATGGAGCAATGACCCAAGCCTAGAGGAGACTCACAACGAATGCTTGCACTTTGCAACGGGAAAGCGTCCTTGGAGGAAACTCCGCGATGTGTTGGATCAGTGGGCTGCAAAGCCTTTCTGGCTGCCACTTCTCGTGTTGGTTGCAGCTGCTCTATAGAGACCCTTAAGTCTGGACGGTCAACGGAAGGGAAACGCTGACTTCACCCACTTCTTCTTTCAGGGAACTGAGGAGCGATCGATTCGCTTGTCAATGTAAGAAGTAGGAAGTGGCCATGATTGATTACGGGGAAGCCGTCGGGGCTTTTCATTTCTCGATTGAGTCACTTTGATAGTCAACTTGCACATGTTTATGGAGCTAGGAACTTTGGTCAAAGTCGCACGTCATAGCTGATTTTCCAAAAAAGTACTCCTATTTAAGTCGGCCAATAGACGAGTGACAAGCGCTAGGCATCAATGAATTCACCGGTAACGCGTTTTTCTTGGTACGGTAGAGCGCATTCAATAGGAAGCCCATTCCTAGCAAGCGCCCCTGCAAACCATTTGTCTATCCGAACGTTTCAAGGTTTCCAATCCATTGAAATTGAACCACTGTTCCGAAGTCCCGGCCCGGCCGCCCCGACCTGGCTACTGCAAATACATGACGATCTAAGTAAACAGGTCACATGGATATCTTCCGCGGCACGCCAATCAACATAGCGTGTGCTCTTAGCTTTCGTACTGCATGAATGAATCGGGAGTCCGCGATTAAGAAGTTGTTCTCAATTGCCACTATGATCCATTTCACCTGCGCGGCCAGCATCACGAACGATCCAACCATGTCGCGATCGGATTGGAGGCGGGGACCAGGCTGCACTAGCTACCTGAGCTAGGCCATGATATGGCGCCGGTGACGCATGCAGTGCGCAAGGACAATGCATCATTAGTAGTGCATATCGCATACACACAAGGACGCCATGCATGGCCGGGCGGCACGTTATGGCCAGTAGTGTCTGATCAGCGTCTTATGAAACAGTGCATGCGCACTCGATCCGATCGAGTGGATTTTTGGACTCAATGATCAGATTGTACGTGAATCATTATGCATTGTTAAATCATTGCAATCATGTGCGCAGGACGTACGTACGTATATGCCACTGAGGGCCCGGCCAGCTCAGTGAGCACGCCGGATGTTGATCGGAACTTATGGCACACGTGACCGACGGTCCTAGCCCCCGGCGTAGTAGCCTGTCCAATCAACGGCGTCGACTCCACATATTTCATTGCAATAACATGCGAGCAAGGCTCACTGAGTAGGCCAGCTTATAGGAGAGCTGCATGACATGGCACGTACTCGGGGATAGACTTTGGCCCACATGCCATGGCCAGACAGAGAGTTCCAAAATTTGAGTGCGACCGGCCAACTTGAGTTTTGACTCGATCTATCAAACGTGCTGATCATGTCAGAAACGCACTCTCAGTTGACATATGAAAATTCGAATCAAAAGCCTCCAACCGCCGCTGCCAGAGTGCTCGAAACCTGGCAGCAGGATCGTGACCTGATGGAACGTTAACTCAGGGCTTCTTCTGTCGTGGTATCTTCAATCCGCCGTTTTCTGTCAAGTGGGAATCTGGAAAGATCCAGTTGAAGGACCCGAAAATTTTAGAGGCCAATGATCATAGAAATGCTGAAACTTGTCTCAGGCTCTGAATTTTCGATATATACCTATCGGTTGTGTACACGTGCTCCCGCTATGCGCGCAGCCTACGACAATGGTCCAGCGGATTCGTCATAACTCAACAAGAATATATACAACCGCTTGGAAGCGGGCGTCACCAGAAGCCCAGGTTACGTGATCGGATCCGCTGCTGACGCCGTCGCAGCGCCAGCTTGGTCATGGCTCCGGTGCTCCTTTGCGAGACAGCTTCACCGGGCCACCTATAGAAAAAAGCAACAGACATTGGGTGCCATTGAAGGAGACAATCTGGCCAAAAAAGGACACCCGGCGAAGCGATTGTAAAGGCGTAAGTGTCCGCTTAAGCGCTGATGAGGATCCTGCATTTCGAGACTGAATCTCCTGGTGAAGGTACCCACGTGCCGCCGACGACGAGAGATTTAGCTAGGCTTGAGGTCGATGCGATCTCTCCATTGATGGCATCAGCTATGAAAGATAGAAGCATGTTCAAGTGCGATTCAGTGGCAATTTTGTGTCGCTTCGCACGGAGGTCGAAGGAAGACTGGCTGCTTGTGCGGAACACTCCCTGACATGCACGCCTCTTTTCACCGAGGGTCGTGACCCACCAACAAGAGAAACCTTCAGGCAGACGGTTTTAGCTGTTAGTTGTGCTTCGTCAAAGTACCTTTGTTGGATACAAGAAAGCACGGCACAGAATGGAGTCGGCTAAAAGTCGGCCGCCGTCGTTCTTCATCTCCAGCCTTGCTAGTTTTAGGTGAATGTCGGAGGACACTCCTTTCATGAGGGGAAAACCTTTCCCAACGGCATCCTTGAAGGAACTTCTGGACATCCCAGTTCAACGAAGACGAGTACTAGTCTGTGTAATTCAACAGAAGTAGACCCGACGTTGAGAAGCGTGGCAGGACTCTCGAACCGACTCACCATGCGGTGTCTCATCCTCCAGTATTGCCGCCACCCGAACGACCTTCTCTCCTTCAGCTCGAATCCAAATCCCGCGTATGCCCCGCCGCGTTTACCCGGGACGAGCTCTTGCCACGTGTCCTATCTAGGGAACCCCCGCGGCCGGCCAACCCCCGCCTTCAGCTCCATTCCAAGCCCGCGTACGCTCGCCACGTGTCCTATCTAGGGAACCCCCGCGGCCGGCCAACCCCCGCCTTCAGCTCCATTCCAAGCCCGCGTACGCTCCCCCTCGACCGCCCAGGACGAGCTCTCGCCACGTCCTCTATCCAGGATCTCTCTTGGCCGACAATCCTCCGCCTTCAGCTCCATTCCAAGCCCGCGTACGCTCCCCCTCGTCCACCCAGGACGAGCTCTTGCCACGTGGCGCCCCAGGACAACCACCCCCCGCCTTCAGCTCCTGTCCAAGCCCCCGGCACGCCCCAGCTCGTCCACTGGAGACGAGCTATTGCCACGGATCCTATCAAGGGATCTCCCCTTGCCGACCACCCACGGCGCGTCAAGAGCGAAGACCGCTCCGCCCTGTCAAGCTGCTCTCCGGTCCCGCTTTCTGCAGTCACCCCGTGCCCCCTGGTTGTCGTCGGCAGTCGACCAGCCTAGCGCTGACGTGGCTGCTGACGTCAGCTCGTCCGAGACCAATTTCTCCGACCGCCCCACCGACCGAACTTCGCCCGATGTCCCTGCCAATTTGCGGTCTGGAGAGGTCTTCAACCGTTCTGCTGGTGGAGCGCGCAGCTAACGCACTACTCGGAGCGCCGAGTGGCGCCCATCGACGTCACTCGCCCCCTCCGTATCCCCCTCTAGAAGCCCCTCCCCACAACTTATTCGAGCCCCCCCCCCTCGCGAAGCCCCTCTCCTTCTTCCTCGCCAAACCCCTCGACTTCCCCCTCCCCGTCACGAAGTCCCTTCCCTTCCCCTTCCGCAATCTGTCGCGCTCACTTGGCGTATGAGCCGCCAGGCCTGACGCATGCCTCCAGGCTCCGGCGCGTAGCTGACCGCGAACAGCTCCGCTGCTGTTGTGCACAGGAACGGGCCTGTAAGATCGGAACGAATCAGCTGACGGTATTCAAGACCATATGACCAACCGACGCTCGTGTTACGGAGTTTTGGGTAGAACGGGAGAAGTTCGTGCGGACTGATCTGGACATGCAGAAGTGAAACCGATACGAGAACTTGAAGGCTTGGGGAAACATCAAATTCTGTGAAACGGTTGCAGTTTCTAGCTGACAAGCGGGTGAGGCCCTGGCATACCAACCAATGCGGAACGCCGGCAATCCCGAAGTTGCGACTGGACACTCAAGATTTATCTTAAGAATCGTAGTCGTAGAGACGAATACACGCAATTTTTTGCTCAGATTCCAAACAAGTACTAATGTTTCTAGCTACTTGCTCTTGATGCGCTACGTGACGCTGGGAGACGACAAGAATCTGGGAAAGCAGCGAATCATGAGCCGGCCCCAGAATACCTCCGGCCCCCAATAGACAGTCATATTGGATCTGATCGACACAAGATTCTTACCCGTGCATAGTCGACGTCAACTGTTTGGATGACGTGGAGCCAGGTGGCGTCGGGGGGGCAGGTCCTTCTCGCATGTGCAGGCCGCGAGCTGTCGGGGCGACGCTCTGAACGAGACGAATGGAATAAGAACATGAGGAAACCATCGGAAGTCGTTCTGAAGCGGAAAGGACACTGAATCGAACGTCAGACAGGCAGGAATTACCAACAACAGTGGACAACGGCCAGAATGTGATTTGCGATGCATACCCCCCGTTTCTGGCACGTGGAGGACAACGGTACGAGGTCCGTAGAAAACGACGTGATCCGACAGCCTGTACCTTCTGAGAATCAGTCGCTCGCCGACCCAGCCATGCAATTTGACAGTCGAAAACAAGCTAACGCAAGAAGACTTAGAGACTGCGGTCGTGTGCGAGTTTTGAGTCCGAGACCTCGAGTGATTGTCAAGTTTGATCAGCCCCTAAAAGTCCTGAGGAGCCATTTCGGGGATGCCCTTTTTGCTGCAGCTTTTCATTTCAAGCCTGCAAACCGTTGGAGCATAACAAGAACTGCTTGTGCTTCCGGTCGCACGTCTCGACAAGCACGGTCGCAAACGAAAACGCACGACTTCCACTCACAACCGAAGCGCTCACCACCATTTGCGCCGTTTTCTCTTGAAGGAACTTTCGCTGAGCTTCTGATCGACTGGGGCCTTACCTTCTTCCGCTCTTCCCGACCGGAACTCCGCTCCTCGTCAACCGACGTCCGGCTTTCCCCTCGTTGCGGCTGGCGAGCCTGCGGTAGCCATCTCTGCTGTCCGTGACTCTGCGTCCGCTGCGTGATTGCGCAGTTCCGCTCGTCCGCTGGAAGCGGAATGGACGCACCGAAACCGGTCCTGCCCCCGCTTCGAGCTCCACCACCTGAAGAGAACGTTGGAACCTGTTGAGACGCACTTCGAAACAAGAGCTTAATAATGGACGGATGATATATCCCCGAATCTTCCAAAAGTGTTGGGGCTTAAGCGGACAGACTGGAAATTGATGGGCTTCTTAAGACAGAGGGCGTGAGTTTCCGGCTGAATACAAAAAGGATCTGTAAGCGGGTCTAATCATCGGCCTCTGCTTTTCTTTGGCACAAGTCTTTCTCATGCAAAGACTCCTGCCAAGGTGTCCAGTACGGCCCTTTGTTGAGAATTTCTTCCAGAACGTAGACCGCGTCCTCGATGCAGCTGAGATCTACACGAAACTGAACAAGTGCCTGAAAACTACTCCGTTGGTGCCCTTCCAAGTGATATAAGCCACGTTTTGCTTCCAAGCTGCTCTCGTTGGCACAGCAACAATCACGAAATATCAGCAGTAAGAGCTTACCTTACGATTGATATCCTGTCTATAACGGCACCGGCCCCCTAGGCCGTCGTGAGGAGAGCCCATTCTGGGCGACCTGTACCCCGATCAAGCCCCTCCTGTGGTCGCCTCAATTTCCCCGGGGCCCTCTTTCTCCCGCTGTGGCAGGGCACGTCTCCATGGTCGCGCGTACTCCGGCACCTGGGAGTGTTTGTACTTGATTTGACCGTGAGCTTTGATGTCTACTTTTACATTCAGAAAGCGACACTCAGCCTCTCTCAAACGAAGCTGAATATCTTCGGCACTTTCTGTTAGACGGCTGCGGCTTCCAGCTGACGAGCTTTCTAAAGCTGGGCAATACGCAAATCTGGATTGCCAGCAAACCTTGCAACCGTGGGATACTTGAAACTCTTCTCCAAGGTATCTCGGTCGTCGGCAATAGACGGATTTTCTCTGCTCAAGAATCAACCAGGTACGAAGGAGAGAGAGCTCAAGAGCTCAAGAGCAAAAGCTCTTTGCTCTCCAAGGGCTTCGTGAAGCTGGGAGACGCCAAGAAATTATGAATACAGCGAAGCAAAAGTGGCCCCGCAAACCTCCGGCCCCTATCAGAGAGTCACACTGGATCGATCTTTACATGTTTCTTACCCGTGTGTAGGCGACTGCAACTGATTTGGATGACATGGCCCCACGTGGCGTCGGGAGTGCAGGTCCTTGTCGCATATGCAGGCCGCAAGCTGTTGGGGCGACGCTCTGAAAAGATCAAATGAGAGATATAAAGAAAAAGCATCGGAATGTGTTGTGAGGCAGAACGAACACTAAAGTAAACGGCAGAGATGTAGCGGCGGCAAACAATGGACAACGGCCAGAATATGATTCGCAGTGCATACCCCGCATTCCTGGCATGTGAAGGACAACCGCACGCCGACCAATAAGTAAAAGACGTTATCGGACAACCTGCGCTGATTGAAACTCCATCGCTTGCCATTCCAGCCAGGTAACTGACAGCAGAAAGGAAGCTACACGAGGAACACCCAGTGGTGACTTCCGGCGCATGCGACTTTTGTCCAAGCCCCCGAGTTAATGCTATTTGCGTCAAACTTGGCAAACGAGCTCGAATGGAAACGCGCGTTCCTCGATCACGAGTCGCGATTTCGGTTCTCGATACTCCCCAAAGTACCCCCCTGAAAGGACTCCGGAGTCCGGATGCCAAATCGCTGACCGTCACTAAAGCGGCCAAACTACGCGTAACGTTTTCAGGGGGGATGTCTATCAAGGATCGAGGACCGACTTCGCGACTCAAGATTGAAACCCGCGCGCTTCGACCCAAGTTCGGGTGCCAAGTCTGACGCAAACAGCAGTATTGTCAACTTCGATCAGCCGCCTTGTGTGCTGAGGGCTCATTTCTTGCTGCGGCTTTCGATTCATATCCGCAAAATGCTTAAGCATACCAAGAAGTGCGTGTCCTTCTGGTCGCAGGTCCCGACAAGGAAGGTCGAAACGAGAACGCAAGAAGTCTACGTATAGCCGAAGCCTTGTAACCACATGTCGCACTGTTTTTGCTGCAGAAACAATCATCAACTTGCTGAGCTTCTGATCGACTGAGGCCTCACCTTGGATCCGCTCTTCGTCACCCAAAATTCCGCTCCCGTCAACCGACGTCCGGCCGTCCCCTCGTTGCAACTGGCGAGCCTGCAGTAGACATCTCTCCGTGCCGTGGTTCTGCGTCCGCTGCGTGATTGTGCAGTTCCGCTCGTCCGTTGGAAGCGGAATGGACGCATTGAAACCTGTCCTGCCCCCGCTTCGAGCTCCACCACCTGAAGAGAACGTTGGAAGCTGTTGAGACGCCCTTCGAATCAGAAGCTAATCATACAAGTAATGGACGGATGATACGTCCCGAGATCTTGTGTACTTGTTCAAGCTCAAGCCCGACAGACTGAAAGTTAGTTGTAGATGCTGAAAACAGAGGGCGTGAGTTCCGGCTAACAGTGCAGAAACGGAAACCGTACTTGCTGGCCGACAACCAGATTCATTCCCCAAGATAATGAAGGTCGATGAGAAACGTCGCAGTAAGGGGCAGAAGAACTGGTCGGGTCTATTCGCGGCCTCCGATCTTCCTGACAAAACAGCGGGCCTTTTTATGCAGAAAAGTCTGCCCAGGCTCTGAAAGGACGGCCCTCCGTGGATACATCCTTCCGAACATTTAAGCGCTTACTCAAAGCAAACGCGGTTCCCTTGAGCTGAACAAGTGCCTCCTGAGAACACCTTCGTCGACGCCCTTCGGAGGGCCAAGTTGCGAACCTGCGCAGATACGCTGTTGGCATAGCGACAATTATGAATTGTCAGCAGTTAGAGCTTACCAATCGGCTGGCTTTGTGTCAGTAACAGCACCCGCCCCCCTCAGCCGTCGGGAGCGGAGCCCACTCTAGGCGACTTGTATCCCGAGCCGGCCGCTCCTGTGGTCGCCTTGACTTCCCCGAGGGCCCCCTTTCTCCCGCTGTGGCAGGGCAAGTCTCGGTCGTTGCGCGCACTCCGGCACCTGCAGAAGTATTTGTACTTGAATTAGTTGTGAGCTTTGATGAATGTTTCTAGGATCATGATTCGACTCTCAGCCGCTCTCATCGTTTCGCCTCTTAGGAGCAAGCAAGCGGCACTTGAAGGATCCGAACCCGTCTGGCTCAAAGCTTCGAAGGCAGATGCCCTAAGTGCCAAAAAAACATGACTCAAGCTTTGTCTGCTCCCCGTTCAAGGCTCCAGAATCGATCTGTGCAGAGGCTTCGAGTTGACTTCTCGCTTTGCGAGCAATAAGGACAAAGCAGAGCCTTACCTCGCCTGAGCTAAATTACTCATTGTTGCCCGAGCTGCCACGTGTCCGCTTCTGAGCACTTCTCTTCGGGCAACGTCGCTGCTTTTGTACTGATTGTCCCCATGTTTGTGCCGTTGATCTCGTCCAGTCTTGTTCCCTCCCATCCCCTGACAATGAAAAACATCCGGCTTGTTTCGACTTTGAAGTGAGTGGACAGGCGAACGGTCGGAAAGAGGCGGCTCCGGGGAATCAGTACAATAGCGCCCATTGAAGCGAAGTTTCATATCGAATCAATCTACCTGCAGCGTCGACGCCCCTGAAAGAGAAGTCGTTTTGCGAACCTCTGTCGAGCGTCTTTGGGAGCTCGGGATGGTGATGATTGGAAGAGTGAGCGACTAAAGCAAGGCAGAAACAATCAAGGAGCAGCTTTGACGGCTCTCACACGTTCTTTCGTGATCTGGTGTACAGATAAAGCAGAAGACGGGGGCGGCAAACACAACTTTCGAACAGCGAGCACCACAAGATGCAGACGAAATCAAACACAGGCAGAGTTTGTTCAGAAAAGGCCATGAGTAAGACAACGATCCCAGCAAGACTTCGGTCCACGAAAGCACAACTAGTCTTTCGAAGCTCTTCCGTATTCCGGTAACCAAAGTCTACACCGCAAAGATTATGTACACATCAGTGTCGAACGCACATGTACTTCCTGTCCGCTTGCACCCCCAACCTCGCCAACCCCCTACCGCGCCTTCTTGCTCGGGCCCTCTTCGTCAACTAGGGCCGGCAGCCTTTTCTGCACCCCCCCTAACCCCACTAACCCCGCCCTCCGTTTCGCGCTCCTCGCTGTTCACCCCTGACGGCCCCGCTTCCAGAGTTGGCACGCATTCGACCCCACCCAAAACTTCCGCCCCTCCCACCGTTCTGTCCGCTTCCCCCGGCCCCCCTTCCGCGCCCCCCACCGAGTCCAGGGCCTCCAACGCTTCCGCCGCGCCACGCCACACCATCCCCATGGCCCCGCCGTTCAAATTGGCCACGAGAGCCGCTCGTACGTCCGGGTCGCCCCTCAGAACCGTCCGCACGTCAGGATGGGCGGCCAGATTCAGCAGCAGCGAAACAGCAACTGATGCCCCAGACCCGTTCCCTTCTTTCGCTAGGCGCACCACCCCCGCGAGACACCCCGGCAGGCTCACCATAGCTTTTGCAGATGCCGCTTCCGTTGCAACAGCCGCCAGAACGTCCCCGGCCTGCGCCCGCAACGCCGCGGGCGAGTTGCCACTCAAGCGTGCAACCAAGCGCTCGATGGCCCCGGGGATCTCGGCTGCCGTGCGAACGATCGCTTTGTCAACTCGACTGTCTTTGGCCCATCGATCCAACGCGGAAACTGCCACCAACGGGGCTACCGGATGCTCGATTTCCAGCATAACCGGAAACAGCCCCTTCAGGCACCCCGGCAATCGCACTATCGCGGCCCTGCTCTCAGCATCCAGCGCCAGGTTGCACAGAGTTGCCCCCGCGGCCCCTCGGGTTGGTTCGCTCTCGCCATTCAAAGCGCCCACCAAAACCTCCAGGACGCCAGGAACCCTCGCGACAAGTCTCCTAACCTTTGCACAAGCCGTCAGGCGTACCAAAACTTCCCCCCCGGCTTGCCCCCCGGCCTCCGAGCACCTCGCCGTCTTCTCAAACCAAGCAACCAGCTTCTCCAAGCACCCCGGCAGACCCGCCACGCTTTCTGCGCCTGCCGGCGTCGCAGCCATCCGGTTTAGAATATCCGCTGCAAAGAGCTGTATTGAGAGCAACCGGGCCTCCAACAGACCCACCACCTTTATTGCGAGTTGCCTCCCGTCCAGAAAAAGCCTCCATGCTTCAGGGCTGTTCAAGAGGCATCTGAGCGCCAATTCGACCTCCCGCACCCCGGCTCCTTCCCCCTCTGTCAAACGCTCACCGATCTGTGAAGCACACCAGGAAGGTCGGCAACGGGCTCCCCCAACACACTTAGCAGCGCTGCTGCAGGGGCTTGCTTGAGCTGATGTTCCCCTGCAGGAATGCGACCACTTTTTCCACACACCCAGGAGTGTCCTTGATTGCACGCCTGGGCTCCTCATTCAGCGCCAACTGATGAAGAACCGTCAGGACCGCTTGCCTCACACGCTCGCTTCCGTCTAGCCCCTTGATCAGCTTCGGGACAACCCCAGGAACTTTTGCTAACGCCTGCTGGGCCTGAACATCGGTTACCAGGTCTGACAAGGCAGTCGCCCCCACTTCTTGCAGGTAGGGCGAACGTTCCAGCAGACCAAGGATCCCCTCTAGACAGCCAGGCATGCCCGCAACAAGTTGTTTGTTGTCCATGTTTCTGCACAAGGATCTCAGAAGCTCCCCCAACCGCCGTCTGTAATACCTGAGCTCCCTTCCTGCCTCATTTTCCTCCACAACACTCAAATCAAAAGCTAACTTGGGCAACAAGGTTGGCTCCTTCGCAATGGTCGTCTGGGCGGCTGCTAGTGCTGAAGGACTCTTGATCTCTGTTGCAAAGTGCGTCAAAAGACCGGCTGCGTTCCCCTTTACAGCATCCGCAGGGCACTCCAAGAGCTTGACAAGGTTGGCAACACACCCGGGCAGTCCAGCAAGTTCCTCACCCATCCCCTCGACATGGCTCACCACAAACCCCAGCGTTCTTAGTAAGACCAATTGCAATTGCTGGCTGTTGCTGCCAAGGAGCCCCACAAGGATTCGCATGCTCCCCCCAATCTTTCTCAGAGCCTTGCACGTCTCTTTATTGTCTCTCAAGAGGATATTCAGGGTCTCCGCAGCCTTTTCTGCTGCCTTTGTAGCCACTACCTCACCCGACGTTGCCCCGTCCAAAACCGCTACCAGCCCCTCCAACAGATCCGGCACACCTGCCAACGCCTCCTTATGCAAACTCGCGAGACCCAAAACCAGCATTGCTGCCCTTTGCTTCAGGAGCGCGTTGTCTCCATGAACCATCATGTGCAATTGCTGTTGCACAAATGTCTGAACACTGCTCACCGCAGGCCCCCTCTCCCCGTCCTGTCTGAGGTGCAACAGAATGCTTGCGGCCGTCAACGGCACTGCGACGGCCTTTTGTATGTCCAACTAACTGACCAACTTCTTGAGGAGGACCCCAGAGTTGGCAATTGCCTCCCTGGCCTCAGGCCCCCTGGTCGAGTTATAAAGAACCCGGGCGACGTCCGTTGAGATTGAGGTGACGCCAAGTGCATTTAAAAAATCCCCAAGCATCCATGGCATGCGGCCGACAGTCTCCCCAACCTCGTTGTCCTTTGTCAAGGAGCCCAGCAACTGAGCCGCACCATTCGCTATTGCCTCAGCCTTTGCAACGTCTTGCAAGAAGGCCCCCAGCTGCACCAGCACCCCGGGCACATCGGCAATGAGTCTTCTGTTTTCGGGGTACAGAGCAAGGTTCTGGAGCGCTTTCAGCGTACCTTCCTCTGAATAGAGACCTCCCCATCACAGACAAAGCACACCAGCGTCTCAACACACTGCGGCAGCTTTCCGAGCGCCTTCTGACACGCTGTGTCACACGACAACACTTCCAACAATTCCAGAGCCCCATCCTTGTGCGAGCAACTCTCCAAAAAGCTGCCGCTACGCAGGAAGCCTAGAAGCATTGCAAGACTCCTTGGGACTGTCGCCAATCTGGGGGTCCTGACGTCGAACCCCAGTTCGCCCCTGCCCCATGCATAGAACTTGTTGAGGGGATGGGAGCGCAGAGTGTAAGTCTGGCCATCCATATGGTGAAGCTCCAGGCTCTCTAGCGAAGGAAAGCTTCGAAGGAGAGTACCAAGGTCCCCCAGAAAGGAGAAGCCGAAAAGAGTGAGGGATCGCAGAGCACAGAAGGGCTGGACGGGCCATTGGTCTGATTGAAATGGGATACGCTTGCCAGAAGTCGGGGATGTGGCATGTCACGCCAGATTGGCTCCTTGCCATAGCGTGTCCTGAGCGTGCGCGCGCGCGCATCGCGCCGCCGCCGCCACAGGCTCATAGCCTATGCACGGCCATAGCCTATTCATGTTGGACCCTTCGTTTATTGGGGTCCATGCATTTTGGCCCCTTTGCATTATTCGCATTTAATGCATGG